>CAUYLG010029737.1:0-114405 GCA_963573385.1 Cacajao melanocephalus | reverse complement strand
TATATATTAATAATATATATTAACTACATATGTTAATATATGTATAGTTTATATATATATGTGTGTATATATATAGATATATCTCCTAATAATGAAAAGATGAGTCCCTCATGGGACTGTTACTAAATTTTATATATATATATATATATATATATATATATATATATATCTCCTGATAATGAAATGTGATCAGAAAGAGCACTTTGATTGCAAATAGCTCTCATCAAGGACACATTAACAGGGCATTCTTTGGTTTCTGAGGTTGCTAAGAGGGCATGAGATGGGAGAGGTTAGGCAGGGAGCCTGATGTCTCTAAAAAAGGCTAGAGAGATGCAATAGTCAAGTTTGGAACCAGCATTAAAAGCTGTTGCATTCCTTCCATGTTGTGCTTAGAAACAAATATGACTGTTGTGGTCTTAGACAAATGAGAAGTCCAGAAAAGTATAACCTGGTAATCAGGTCTCTCAACTCAAACGCCAATGATGTAAGCCTCTTCCTTCCCAAGCGTCACCAAAACAATTTATTTTAGAAAGCTAAGGCTTCTCAGCAAGAAGCAGAAATCCTTCCCCTCTGACAGTGTCAGCTGAAAGTGACTGGCCCAGTGACCACTTTAAAGCAGCACTGAAGGGGCTAAAACAAGTTATGGCCAAGGACATGCTTTTCCCGGGCACAGGAAAGCTACTGGCTCTTACCATATGTCTTCACTCACAGCCAAGGGCTGTCTGAAGCCCTAGCATACAGTGTGAATGATTGTGACCAAGGACTGCACTGGCTTGCTGGCAGGATGGACCAGCAGGCACCGTGGCTATATTCTTGATATTATTTGATATAATTCTTGATACAATTGATATTATTTTTACTAAACCGTTCTCTCAACTCATTTTACCTTGTATCATTCAATCATAAAGTATCTTAATCACAGATCATGCAGCTACTAGCAAGAGATGATACATGCCACCTTGAGCAAGGGGCTTCCTGAGGGCCATGGGCATCTTGTCGGGAAGCACAAGCCACTGGCAGCTCCTGGGACAGGAGGCCAAGGGAGCTACCCTTCACTATAGGCAGGGCTCTGGGATGTACTCTCTTGCACATCTGCTGCATTCTTCTCTATCTGTACACACTGGCTCTCTCTGTACAAAAGCCTCCCATTAGAGCATTCCCAATTCAAACATCCAACAGAGACTGGTGAGCAGCCTTGAACACTTTTTTTTTTTTTTTGAGACAAAGTCTCGCTCTGTTGTCCAGGTTAGAGTGCAGTGGCAGGATCTTGGCTCACTGCAACCTCTGCCTCTTAGGTTGAACACTAATTTCAAATTCATGGAAGAGAGAATCTGATGGGGCCCATCTCAGGTCAGGTGACCTCTCGGAAGCCATCAGCTGTGATGAGGGCAGGGCCATGTCCCAGTGCCCCATCTTATCAGCAAGTGCTAGGAGAACAGATGGTCAGAAAAAGCTGTGAGCAGAGCAACCCACTGATTAACATGCCTGTCACTGCGAGACTTGGCCATCCCTTTCCTCCTGAAATAAAGGAAAGGGATTGTGAAGCAGCCTGTATGTTCAGCCTGACTTTAAACACTGCATTCTGTACAGCATCAGAAAACTGTGGTGACAGACCTATTACCAGCACAACCCTTTGTCCAAAAGGGACCCTGGGGAAACCCAACTCAGGTAGCCACAAGCACCCTGTACCAGTGAGTGAGCAGAAGCCCTGGTTGGCTAACCAGGGGGACTGCAGGGAGGGTACAATACTGGCAACTCCCAGGAGGCCAGACCTTTCCCTAAGGTCCTCCCAAAAGTATGGCTTAGGTGGTTGACCACATAAGGCTCCATGCCAAGTGACTTCAAATAAATGAAGATACTCTCTTGAAGGAATTGGCTTGTTGCCAAACTCACCATACTCTATGGACCATTCAAAGTAGGTCTCTCTTAAATGATCCAATGGTATTGGCAGGATCCTTCAGATATCCTTTCACCTTCACCGAGCCTCTCACTGCATCTCGTGAAACACCAACCCCTTCTGACTTATGAGCTCAGCAAGTGGCTACCATTACTACAGCAGGGACTCCTCCCATGCAAGAATGAGGGCTTGGTGGTCAGGAGAAATGCATCTGTGTGGACGATACAGCATAAGAAGAGGTATCATACTGTATTACAATCTGTTAACATACTAATTTGAGGTGAAGAAAGAGCCTAAGGACCAAGCATATATAAAATAAACGCCTTCTAAAATGCTAGAGGATATTAATAAAATTTTTAAAAAGTAAATAATATAGTAAATAAAAAAGCAAGCAAATTTGGGATTGCACCAGGGATCCTCCTTATCTAACAGGAATAACATAATACTGGCATCTGTTCCTTTTTTTTTTTTTTTGAGACACAGTTTCACTCTTGCTGCCCAGGCTGGAGTGCAATGGTGCTATCTCAGCTCACTGCAACCTGCGCCTCCTGGTTATTTCAAGAGATTCTCCTGCCTCAGCCTCCGGAGTAGCTGGGATTACAGGCATGTGCCACCACGCCCGGCTAATGTTAAAATGCTATGCCTGGCTGGGTGTAGTGACTCCTGCCTATAATCCCAGCACTTTGGAAGGTCCAGGCAGAAGGATTGGTTAAGGCCAGGAGTTTGAAACCAGCCTGGGCAACATAGTGAGACTCTGCCTCTATGACAAAAATTTAAAAAATTAGCCAGGCATGGTGGTGTACCCCTATAGTCCTAGCTACTCTGAGGGTGAGGCAGGATAATCACTTGAACTCAGGAGTTGAAGGCTACAGTGAGCCATGATTGTGCCATGGCACTCCAGCCTGGGCAACGGAGCAAGACCCCAATTCTAAAAGATAAATAAATGTAAATGCCTGAACTAAGCTACAGCGATAGAAATCCTAACAGTGACTTTCCATGAAGGGGTCAGGAATGACAGAAGGGGACACGGGGTGATGCAAATAATCTTTATTTTTATTGGAGTGTATTGTGAGGGAAGACCTCAAAACACATGCAGAAAAAGAATAAGTGAAAAAAGGTTATTATATAATCATTAGAGAGAGCAGGAGGAAGAAAATACCTCTTGGATTTTATGCAACAAGTGAAATTAAAATATCCTCTAACATTTGTAAGCTGCTTTACAGTTTATAAAGTATATTCATTCATAAAATTCCATTTAATATTCATCATAATCCCATGAGGCTCACATAATCAGCATACCCATTGCAAGATGAGAATGCGGGCTCAGAGAAAATTAAGTATTGCCCTATGTCCCACAGTCTGTTAGGGACTAAGACAAAGCAAAAACCCGATGTTCTGAATCATAGGCCAAGTTGTTTTGACTACACCATGCCAAGAACTTTTATTAGTTTTCTTGGTTACTTGGTATAGTTCATTGTATTTTGTGTATGTGACTTGTGCTCAACCTGGTTCTCTACATTGCAAGCTCCCCTGAACAATGAGTTTATTAACAACATTATCCAAATGTATAGGAACCAGGGTTGACAATCTCCCGGAACCACAGGACTCGATCAATCTTTGACTAACATCCAGCATCTTGGGCTCTTCCATAATCAAACCATGAGACTAAAGACTAAACATCAAAGGGTTAAAAGCAAGCCTGTTCAATTAATGCTGCCACAATTATGTTGCTTTACAGATTACAGTTTCAAGTTGTCTTGAAACTTCACAAATGTCCATCTTGTCCTCCTAATAGCATGCAAACAATTGAGGTTAGGGACCAAATTGTTGTTTTACATTTCCAGGAGCACCCAGTATGGTGTTGTAAATATAGTACACAATAAATACTTATTTTATCAGTTGGTACTTTCTAGAAAGTAATAGGGTTAAAAATAGAATTCTGTGACACAAAATTTTATATCACAGACAAAAAGATATCTCAGTAAATCTCAGGACAAACGTACCATGAGGGTTAACATATTAACTGCATGTATTCTCTCCCTTTAATCCAAGTTGGGGAATCATTTTACAGAGCTTAACTAAAAGATTCTAGCTATCAAAACCAACCTGTAGAAACTTCTGTGTTAAAAGAGTAGTGAACATAACTTTTTTAAAGTATGCATTTCCAGCTGAATGTAGTTAGAAAAAAATCTATAGGCAGAACAGCCCTCTCTAAAATTTGATGCCTATTTTCTCTCCTAGTGTACCCTTCATTCTTACTGAAAGTCAGATGGCTTTCAGGCTGAATTATCTTAAAAGATAAACATCAGCACTGTTCTTCCTAAGTGGAACACTGGGGAATTTAAGCTCTGACCTCAGTGAGGGACCATGAACTGAGACAACCTGTTTTCCTGTGGCCACCAGTCTCTGGCAATATTAAGACACAAATATCCCAGAATAACAGATAAAAGCAATCAGGTACATAATTGCACCTGTGCTTGAACATTCTTGATCTTTTTTAAAGGCAGAATTTTAAAAATTAAATATTATCCCCAAATTCTATCACCTTAATGCAGTTTTTGAAATTTGGGGACATTCCACTCCACATGAATGCATATAATTACAGCATGTAAATTACACATCATCATTCACTTGAACAAGGAGTAATAAGAGCTTCTCAACTTTTGGTAAGCATAGAACAGCTGATGCCCTCCTTTAAGATCATCTGGCATTTCACAAGTTCTTCCAAGCAATGGTAATTGTGAACGCACTTTCTCCAACTACATACACCTCCCTCCTTTGCTTTCTGACATGCCCCTGCTAAGAAGCCCTGTTTTACATGCATTCACTGCTCCCAATATTTCTACTCTATTCCACTGCCACTTCAGGGAAGGAGTAAAACAAACACTACCTTCACAAAATCCCACAGTTACACACATTAATATTTGTAGGAGCCAACCCTGCAAACAAAATTTACTAACCAAAGTCATAGCCACATCCTGTCTGCCACAATATCCTGCAGCCATTTTTTTTACTTTAATGAACATGTAATACAAAAGATATTACAGAAAAGCTCTATGGTATTGGATCTATACTTTTTGCCAGATGACTTTTTCCAAGGTTTTAATGTATTTACAGGTTTTTTTATAGAAAGTAAACCAACTATTATTATTTTAAAAACCAGAGTTTTAAGTCAGTTTGGCCAGTAAGTCTGGAATTTACCAGGTAATTGACAAGAAGTACCTTAACTTAAACATAAATTGGGCAAGCACCCAAAAAACAACTCTATACTTCCAGGTTCTTCATATGTAAACTGACTATAATTTCATCGTGCTGATGAAAGGTTTAAATAGATAACTTCTGTAATGTACTAGCCAGGCATTCAGGCCTGGTAAACAAGAAATGTCAAACAAAAGCAGTGGTTTTCGACTGTTATTTTTGTTATGTTATTATTGAGTACTTCCAAGTATTTCCACAGTCATGCATGCTACCAAGAATCGGTACTATCCAGAATCCTTTTATGTTCTGAATTATCTCTTGAGTCAGTCTTTCATTCTGTTAAGCATCTAGACATTTATAAATCTAGAGGTTTGCTCTGGCTTTTGGGAAAAATAAGTGTTGTTTTACAGCTAGAAAATACTCATCCTCTTAATTACTGCACAGCCATTTCTACACTCACTGCTCAAGAGAAAGTTTGTTGTCATTCGTTTTCTTTTCTTTTTTTCCCCTTCAAATCATCCCTTGAACACAAATTTAATTTATTTGGAGATGGGGTCTTGCTGTTTTACCCAGGCTGGGCTTGAGCTTGCCATCTTTCAATCTCAGCCTTCCAAGTAGCTGGGACTACAGGTGCATGGCTTTGTCATTCATTTGCAAATCAGCAATAGCAGCTGTTTTTAAAATGAGCTCTTGGAAGAGGCACAAAAGTTGTCAGCTCCTTTGTCTGCAGGTCTGCCATAAGATTACTGTGGGGACCCTGTCAACAGGGACAGACCCAGCCAGGAAGCAATGGGCTCACAGAGCAGCAGAATTAGAAGCTCCTGGGAATTAGCAAGGGCTCCAAGGCTGCCCTCCTCCCCAATCCAGACAACTGAAGTGATGCCACAGATCACAGGAGCAACGAGCAGCCTGAGTAGCATCAAACTGTTGTTGGTGTATGAATGCACATGGGTGGGGTAACTTCACTGCAAATACTAATGTAATAACATTTTCTAAACCCTCACTGGATACCACATTAGACATCACTGTCAGCAGTAAGAGTGTGAGAGGGAGGAGGCCACAGTAGCCATGATAGCAGGCTCAAGGATGGTCTTCCTGGGTTATAATAATCCTGTTATATACTACCTACCACCTAGGAGACCACTGGCAATTGACCTGTGTGTGTGCATTCCCTCATCTGTAACAGGGAGTCAGTGATGATCAAGTACCTACCTGACAATGCTGATGGGAGGATCAAACAAATTGATATGTATAAAGTACTTGGAATAACACCTGGTGCGTCAGAAGCATTCAATGTTAGCTACTATCTTCATCAACTTTATCTAGTCCAGCCCTCACAATTTTACAAATGAGAAGACAGAGGCTTGGAGAAGCAAACTATTTGCCTAAGATCACACAGTGAGTTAGAGGCAGAGCCAGGACTAGAATACATGTCATTTATTCATCCCTAGAGATTCCTTCAAAATGTTACCTTTAAAGGCCTCTAAACAACTTCTATATGCAGGGGTTGGTGGGGGAGTGTAAAAGAGTCCTTGGGGAACAAGGACAGCCTTATCAGGACTGTATATAGTGACAATATTTAATTCATTCTGAAAATCAAAATTCACTAAGGAAATGCAAAATATATATTTTGCATTTATACATCAAAAGGAACACTTATTATCTGAAAAAACAAGCTATGGTAGACTATATCAAGATATATTTTGATACAAGTGTGCTTTCTCCTCATTTCCAATAAACTGATCACCCAAGGTTGAAATAAAGATTTAACATCACAGAATGCCACCAAAACAACAGTACTGGTGTTTCTTAAGCTCAAGGTCAGAAGCATCAGCACTTCTCAGTGAAATGTTCCCCCAAACAGGTGACTCAGAATAATTTTAGCCTATACATCACCCTACTGAATCAAAACCTCTCTCCTGTGCATAGTTTACTGAGGTCAGCACAGTTGGGGAATAAAGGGGAGTTTGGGCCCCATTAATTTTATTATACCCACTGGAGCCATCTATCCTGCATTGGAAGCAACATTCATACTGTCAGAGTGAGAGAAGCACAGGGCATTGGCAGGATTCCACTAACCCCAGAGATTTACCTTGTTGGTGTTTTACAGGCAAGATACTACCCTTCCTGCCCCTCCCTCCCACCATCTCTCATTCACTACCACCAAAGCAAAAACTGGGTTAAATTTTTAAAAATTTCACTCCTTAACCTATACTTACTTCCCTTGGAACTAACTGATCTTTTTCCTGTCACACTCAGCTTCCATTCTAACAATTTTGCTTTTCTTAGTAAAATTGGGGAGATTTTAGTTTAGTATAGGCTAAATCTCAATTTGATGTTTCAGTATTAAGTACTTTCTGCTGAGTCTTAGCTACCAACCACATTGCAGACACATACCCCCCCCCCCGTGACTTTTTTTTGGCTTTATTTACACATCCTCTTTTATATTTATTTTAACAAACAGCCTAACTCTATACCTTTGTTCATACTGAAAAGCCCTCCTCCTCAACTACTAATGTTCTACTCATCCTTTATAGCTCAATGTGGGTTGTATTTTCTTCCAGGATTTAAATCCCCTATACTCAAATCTGATGCTGCAACAATACTCAGCAAGCTGCAGCCCCCTTCCCAACATAATTTTGTGTTTTTCCTTGTCATCTGCCTGGACATTTAAAAAGCTTTGCTAAGGACCCATTGTGCAAGTTTCCCCACTCTCTACCCTATTCTTCCCCAGCAGAGGTTCTCTCCCCTTTCTGGGCTGCTGGTCACTGACACCATTACCATCACTACAGCATACAAAGCACTTCCAGGGGCTAGGAACTCTTGGAAGCATGTATCAACTTATTCAATCCTTATAATAATCCTACCTTCCATGAGGTAACATTATTACTCCCTGTTTTATAGATGAGGACATGAAGGTAAGGAGTGGTTAAATAAACTACCCAATATTACATGATCAGGAAATGCCAGGGTCAGGATTTGAACCGAAGGAGCATCACTCCACTCTATGCCTTTAACTACTGCCCTCCAGCTGCTTATTCTTGTAGCTGTTTGTGTTATGTGATTATTCTCTATCTTCATCATTTACATGTGCATCTTCTCAGTAGCAGGAGCCTTGCTTAGGTCAGAGGTTGTTTCTTATTGAATCTTTAATCCTCTGAATTTTGCTGCATTTAAGTCCATTTCTCTGAGCACTGTAGATTACAAAGGCCACTGCTTATAGCCATTTATTCTTTCCTTATTTGTTTTGTGTGTCTTTGCTCTCCAACTAGATTTTAAACTCTTGGAGAGTAGAGACAATCTCAGCTTTTCCTGAGTCATCCTCAGTACTCAGCACAATAATGAGCAAAGCATAATTATCCTATAAATACCCACTGGGAGATTGGGTGGCTTTTTTCCTCTCATGATGGTACTGTCCACTTGTCCTTATTCAACATCATTTTGTTGAGTTTTTCAATTAGTCATGTCACCGTGAATCCTAAGTCCAATCTTGAAATGTCCTAGCCACAGTGGCTCAATTTAATCATACAAATAACCTCGAGGTGGGCTCCCTTTAATATCTGGGAACCACTGCAGACAGGGTTGAAGAGAAGCTGCAAATTCACTCTTGCAACACAAATGCACACACCAGAGCATGCCGGAAACAGAACAACAGAAATTGCTAATGGCTTTCAGGAGCAACATGACAAGTATCTACTGTAAAAGAAGGAAAGCTCTTTGTACCTAACTGAAATAATGAAAATGAAGAGGCAGTAGCAGCATGAGGCATCAGTTAATGTAGAACGGCTTCATAAGACCTGAGAAAAAAATGGTAAGAGGGCTTTCCAAAAGACTAGAAGGAGGATATCCAGGAGAAAAGCATTTCTTCTTTTCTTTTCTGATACCTATTTACTCTCTCCTTTTTCATCCTACCTTTGCCATGATCTTGGCTAAGACCTCTGAGTCTCAACCTCCAATCTGCAAAATGAAGATAATATCTTCACCGTGGGGACAAAATGGGAAAGCACTCTGAAAATTACATACCATCAGACAAAATTCAGACTTTATTGTTTGTGGGAATTTGAAGGAGTATGTGAACAAAATTTAAAGAAAAGATCAGAAGGTGCATTAAGAGGAGAGAGAGAAAGGAAGGAGGAGGAAAGAGGCACATAGTTCTTTTCAATGGATTTCAGTTTTAGGGTACACCAGTGAAGGGCATCACATAGAGAACCCCGCTATCGGGTAGAGATGGTCAGAGGACAGCTGCTTCCTTCAGAGAGGGGGTTTGGACTCCTTTCATCATAGTTAACCCTGTCAACACCACCCTGAAGGTAAGGATAAGCAATAATAGGTTCAGCAAGTTAAGAACAATATACATGCCTTCCCATGGGAACTTGCATTACTAGTATCATCATATAGTTTTCTTTGTTCTTCAGCTACAAACATACACCTGGAAGGGAAAACCTTCACTTGAAAAAGTTCAAAGCCTCTCTTCAGAACTGCAGACAGTAGAAATTCTTAGAGAGGGGGCTGCACTCTGGGTATTAATCATGCTGCAAACATATTTGAGATCTCCCACTGGGAGGTTGTGTACCAAGTATCCAAGGCCAAGAATCTCCACACAAATCCTCTACCAGAAAGACTGACTGAGCACAGGCTTTGGCTTTTCATCTGACCAAGCACAAAACCCAGCTCCCATGAATACTTAACAGCTGACCTTGGACAAAGTCTCCCTTACCTCATATAAATGAGGATAACCAATTTCACAGAGGTATAGTGGGTATTAAATGAAATATAGCTAAAGTGCTTAGTATTGTGCCCAAAACATACAAGTGCTCAAGAAATGTACTGCTAACCACTGTTGTTAACCTCCAAAGCAGAATCAGCTTCAGCTCATAGGCGGATGTCTCCTACTCAATGTGATATGAGAAGCATGAGGTAGATCTTGCTCCAATGTTTCCTTCCCACACAGTAAATGCCAGATCTCTTACAATTTAATTTTAAATGTATATTCTTTAGTTAAATATTAGCATTTTAAGAAGGAAAATACCTTTAAAAGGCAATAAAATAGCAACTCTTCTTAAAGAATATGTGATTTAATCAAGTCAGCCTTGGCAAGGGTAGGAGGGGCTTACTTGTTCAAGAGATGTCCACTGAAAGTCTCTCTCTTATCACAAACAGAACATTTCCAGGCTTCTCCTGGAACAGTAAATGCTGTGGACAAAGAGATTTGGGGTAAGGTCGGCCTGGGTTCCATTTCAGGCTTTATCAGTAAGTACTTAGCTGATTTGAGTGCAATCTCATTGAGCCTCAGTTTCCGTATCTGTAAACACAATAAGATGCAATCTTGGGAGTTGCCCTTTTGTTCTCATATTTTGCTGTTATGGTATTTATGCATTTCGAAAGGGGGTGAGGAAGAGGCTAGGAGAAGTAGAAACATGTTGAATGTGGAGTCCAGCACACAAAAGGGGCTAAAGAAATGGTAGTTTGCTTTCCCCTACAAGAAAGGCACCCTAAACATTCAATCCTGAAAAACTAAATTTCAATTACCTTCAGACTTCTAAATGCAATGAAAATTCAGTTTTGACACCAACATGTTTTAAACCTACTTTTGCTTCTCCTGGCATCCTCCTTGTCCCATTTCAAAACCCATCTGTGGGACAGATTCACTGTAGAACAAAACTAGCCATTTTTGCTTGTGTATATATTTTTTAAAATCCTATCTCATTCATGGCTGAGCTTTCTAGAAGAATCCAGAAAGAAGAATCTAGAAGAATTCTAGTAAATAGAATCACAATCAGAAAATAAGCGGTCCTCATATAAAATGTAGTGATTACAATGAAAGTGAGAAAAAATACTCTCATCCCTTTAGGACATGAATCATGGCTCAGAGATGAGGGAAAGACTAAACCTGAACTTTAAGTTGCCAAAGCAGACCCCACTAGTGAAGACAGTGCATACCTTCTTACCCAAACCAAAGAAGAAGCAATACAACCATCCCTTAAGAACTGCAACCCAAGAACAGGTAATACTTACATCTGACAATAACCCAGTATGTGGCAGAACATGACATGTCACGAGAGAGACAACTCATGTGGCACAAGAGTACAGAGAGCAGGAAATCACTTCTCACCAGGAAAAGCAAAAAAAGATTTAACAATACCATTCAAACTAGGGCCTACAAGATAGAATGGATTCTGATGGCAGGGGATGAAAGAGAGAATATTGCAGGCAGAAGGGAAAATATAAGAACCAAATCAGATGATGTAAAGGGGCCATCCCACATGGCATGTGAGTGCTGAACTTGTGTGCTAGACTCAGTGGAATTCCTTCACCACTCACTTAGCTATGTGACCTTAGAGAAGTTACATAACTTTCTTAGTACCCAGTTTTTTTTCTCTGTAAAAGGGGGATGATGACAGACACCTCAGGGGGCTGTTAAGAGGATCAGATGAAATAATGTGAAGTCAATCACTTAGGCCTGTGACTAACCCTAAATGCCCAATAATCTGGAGCTGCTGTTATTCTTATCTCATTATCACAGGAGAAGTCCCTTCTAAAGATTAAATAAATGTGCCTTTGAGGAGACTTTCTAGATGTGGCTGGGAAGAGCTTGCTAAAACAATTCCTTACCCATATAATCGGTCAGAGGCAAACGGTGTTGTAAAGATAGCTAAATGTATTTCTCCATGTACACTAAGAGGCTTCTATCTATTAAAGCATGAAAACAAAAGACACTTAAAGCCTTTCCCCAGCAAAGTCCCTGCTTGCTGTATGCCTTAAACCCCTGCATTCCAGAGAAAAGCCTTGAATATCCAAAATGCTTACAGAGCGTCATACTGGGCTAAATTGAATTTTCTGATTAACCAAGAATTAATAGAAGACTAATTTGTCTTAACTCAAAAAAATCTGGAGCCCTTGAGTACATCCCTTGCCTTAGAACATGCAGTGTGGCCGTAATTTAATCTGTCTTTAATGATTTAAGACCTGGCAGTGCCCTAGGCCCATATAATTAAGGAAGGTTCCACACAATTGGGGCTTTGCAGAGTAGGAGTTGGCTCAACTTTAAAGGCAAGTTGATGGGAATGGAAGGTACTTTGAGACTAAGGTAGAAGATAGGGCTGTATAATCAGGGGCTTCCAGACTTGACCACGATCTACATAAAAAGTCAGATTTATGTTAAATATCTGTATACATATACATACACAGCTTAAACACGGCTTTCTCAAAACAATACTTACCCTCACTAAGAGCATGTAGTCTATTTCCTACTCCATTGTATTCAATATTTTAAATGTTGATCATGACCCACTAAGATGATCTTAGTAATCCACAGTCTGAAAAACCATTTTATAGGTAGCACCCAGATTGTACCACAGGGGGCCTGCCATGTTATTTTGGAGAAAGTCACATAGGATGAAGGACGTAAGTCAATACAATTTCAATGTTTTAAAAATGGGCAGAAGATTAAAGATTGTAGCACTTTACCAGAAGTGGGAAGTTAGGGGAGAGAGAGGTATAGCTCCCTAAGGTGCAGTTGTAGGAAGTTGCCCATTCTCCCTACTTCCCAGAGTCAGCCAGGGAACCATGCCATGCCCTACAAAGTAGGAGTGAATAGTGTGGAATCCTTAACACTTTCATTAATAGGCCAATCTTGGGTGGCTGCCTATAGGGGGCTCTCTGGTGGCTCCAGGTCTGATGTAACAGCCAGTGAAGCCCCCTGAGGCTGGAGCAATCTGTTACCTCTTGAGGGGCCTATAGCATACACTAATATTGACAGATCCTTCTGCTGCAGAATAAGCCAAAAATCACTAAAATGTGAAAATATTTTTTCACTCATTCAACTGTCACATGTCTGTGGGAACCCAAGTACACCAGAGGCACTTCTCTACAAAGAAGCTTCTATCAATGGGGAGCCTAGTGTGTCATGGACCACCTGTGTGGCACAGCACTGCCATCCAGGGAAAATAAACTTGCAACTAGGAGAAAACCGTTGGCAGCCAGCCACATTGGCAAACTGCTGTGTGCATGTGGCACATGGGAAGATTCCTATCAGCAGGGACTTGCACTCCTGTAGGGAAAGATGGCTGGGTTTCAAGAGGCACTGAGAAGGAAAAAGTGAGTTCAGCAGCTTCAACAATAACTAAGCAGCACATGAAGGAAAACAAGCTCTGCTGAGCTGGGCCACCCAAGGGATCTGGGGTTGAACTGAAGTAATGATAGCCATGACATTTCTAAGTCTAGGAGCAAGGACACAAGATTATATATCTCTTTTAGAATAGACTGGCATTGAGCATGTAAAACGGAAGCAAACTGGGGAGGGAGTTTTAGAGGAAGCAAATATTTGCCATGGTGCACAAGGTTAAAGCAACATCAGAATAACTGTATTCATGGGAACATGCAGGTCATATGAATTAAACACAATATTTTTTGAATTTTACAGGAAGGAAATCTGTCCACTAGAATACCCAAAGGCCAATTTGCAAGTCACCAAAAGCAGTAGTAAGCTGAAATCCTAACCAGGACACAGGAACTTCCAGGGTTGCTAGCTAAGGAAACACCTCCCAGAAAGTCAGGATGCAACAATGAGCCTCGATTATGAAGGGGCTATTTTTTATGTAGTCATGTGCTTTGTAACATCTTGGCTATTTGCACTGTAGTGTTCTTTCAACAGGGCTATAATTGTATTAGAACAATTATGGACAAAAAGAAATCCGGCCAGGAATGGTGGCTCACGCCTGTAATCCCAGCACTTTGGGAAGCCGAGGCAGGCAGATCACCTGAGGTCAGGAGTTTGAGACCAGCCTGGCCAACATGGTGAAACCCCGACTGTACTAAAAATACAAAAATTAGCTGGGCATGGTGGCGAGTGCCTGTAATTGCAACTATTCGGGAGGCTGAGGCGGGAGAATCATGTGAACCTGGGAGGTGGAGGTTGCAGTAAGCCAAGATCATGCTATTGCACTCCAAACTGGGTGACAGAGTGAGACTCTGTCTCGGAAAGGAACAGGAGAGGGGAGGGGAGGGGAGGGGAGGGGAGGGGAGGGGGGAAGGGGAGGGGAGGGAAGGGAAGGGAGAGGAAGAAGAAAGAAAGAGAGAGAGAGAGGAAGAAAAAAAAGAAAAGAGAAAGAAAAGAAAGAAGAAAAAGAAAGAAAGAAAAAAGAAAGAAAGAAAGAAAGAAAGAAAGAAAGAAAGAAAGAAAGAAAGAAAAAGAAAGAAAGAAAGAGAAAGAAAGAAAAAGAAAGAAAGAAAGAAATCCCTGCCCTATTCCTCATGCTAATCCTGTTAGTCGCAGGGAATACAGGCCTGGGTTCTGTGGGCCTGCCTCCCACCAGGTGCCCCAGCACTGTCCTCTACCGTTGGTGTTGTCTTTCACTTCTGCTCAATGTGATAGCCTTGGGGCTGGAGTTCCACCATTTTCCATGATGCTCTACTCTTTGAGTTCAGTCTCATCTGAAACTTATCCTGGGGATTTTCTTAGCAGTCTCACTGATCCTAAGTGCAAGAAATTTGATTTTGAACAGGGACAACTGTTTGGAACGGAAAGTAACTTGCAATTTTAAGTGTTTCTGTATGAGGAGAGAATAAATAATGGTTATTCACTCAAAGTCAGAGTAGTGGTTATGAAAGAATTTGTATGAGCAAGGGAAAAGAAACCAGTAAAAGAAAGCTGCTTCTGTCCTGGTTGACTTATTAAACAGTGGAGCGGGCAGGTATACTTAAGCTATTCTGATCAACAGTGAGAGGTTTTTGCACTCAAATGTGACCTCTCTGATTCTGTGGTATAGCCCCTTTACGTTTTGTACACACACACACACACACACACACACACACACACACACACACACACAAAATCCCTAATTAGCAAATGCATATAAATTAATGGGGCTACAAAGAAGGAACTTTAAAAGTTTCACCTGAAAATAATTGAATCCTTTGCCAGAAATGGGAGGTCTGCGATGAACTTCACGGGATACTATTCATAAAGGCCTTCACAGTGCAGGGCCACCCAGATCCATGGCCCACCTCAGCTGAAAGGGCCCAGATAGCTAGTGTTAACAGTGTTTTAAAAAATGGGCTTTGGGGTGAGACAGAGTTGTGTTAGGGTCCTACTCTGCAATTTATTGTTGTAGAACTTCAGACACATTATTTCTGCTTCAATTTCCTCATCTGCAAATGAAGATAATATTAGTACCTTTTTCACAAGGTTATACTAAGGACTGAATGAGGTTAACACATAGCGTGGGACATAGACATTAATATCATCATCATTTTAGATTATTCCAGAATTTATTTTTCCTCTCTTTCTGGCAAATATGTTTCTAAGAACAAAAGAGGATTAATTTTCATCAATGGAGATGGGAAATGGTGTGAATTTCTTAAGAAATGTAACCAGAGACCTATATCATCTTCCTCAGGAAATGGAAATGTATAGAAGTAAGATCCCTTTATGACACCACCTCTTGCCCCCAAAAATCTTGCCAAAACCTAACAGAAGAGGCATTTCATAACAGTTTTCTACCTTTGAGGGCATCTTGGCCTCAACTAGAAAATCCTTGGACTCAAGTTAAGGTAAAAAATACAAACGAGATCTTGGGGTGTGTTTCATTTAAAATTAACTTAAAATTGACTTAACTGACTGAACTAATGAGCTCCTTTCTCTTCCAACCTTCAGAGTTCCAAGCAAAGGTATAATTTATTTTCATGGAAGGAAGTTATAAGTCATAGAACTATTCCCAAGCACACATCTGTATAAGGCTGCTATTAAAGAGGGAGAGAGAGGAAGGGTAATCTGAAGAGGCAGCAAGAGTCTAGGCAGCATGTATTCAAGTTCACTGCCTGAAAGTTCACCATGGAGTCAGAACCAGGGCTATGCTTGTTCCCCCACCCCCACCCAGGGGCCACATCCTGCTTCCCTTGTGGCGTTTGCCCTAGATAAGTGGCCTCTTGCTTATGCTTGGGGGAGGGGCTCACTTCCCAGATCCCTCCTGACCATGGCTTATCAGGTTATGCACATGAGCAGCAGTAGTTCAGAAACATCATCTGGCTGAGGTTCAAGTGCTCATCCTGGCACCTCTGAGTCTCAATTTTCTCATACCCCGGAGAGGCTGGAAAGAAGTTTTATGAGGACCCCCGGAGGCTGCAGAGAGCTGTGTCAATAAATGTGAAGTCTCTCATGAAGGAAAGGGAGCAAGAAGGAAAAGAAAATCTGGATGCTGGGAATATAGTCCCTAAGTAGATGGGAGAAATTGGTCTGCTGCTACCATGGTGGCTTTCTTTGGCCCCTTCTAAAACTTATCCCATCTCAGAGACAGATGAGGTAGAGCTAGGGGCCTAGCCAAAACAACTGGATGGAGATCTGTGGGGTGAAACACAGACCAGCAAAGTCACAGTCCTAACAGGAACGAGGCAAGTGCCAAGTCCCAGAAACCAGGAACATGGTTCTGTTTTAAATTAGCTGCAAGACAGATCTCTAATAGGATATGGACAAATGTTTTACAAAATCCTGCAATTATTCACATATATGCATGAGTTGTGGAATGATAGAGGAATAAGTACTTGATGGTGTTTACCTTTTTAAGCCTTACTCAGATCTTTGGAGATTTTAGATTCTTAAGGATGTGTTCCAATCTGACTTTTCCTCTCTACCAAATCTTCAAATACCTCAGTAGTCTCTCCTATCAGGCACCCAGCTTCAAGGACCTTCTTGTCAGTTATTTCTTTGCACTAAGACCATCTGTATACATATTTAAATTAATTCCAATATAATTATTCCAATTCAAATTAAAAGTGACAATGACTGATCCTAAAAATTTTTATTTACATCTTTTTAAGCACCAACCACCATGAACTAGAGTAACAGTGCTATCTTACATCAATCTTTTACTAATATGAATGACCTAGTTCTGAGAGGCATCTAGCAATCATCTCATGTATAAATTTGAGGGCTGAAGTTAGTTAACAAAATTTTAAAGAAAATTTTAGCAAGAATAAGCAAGTTAGTAAATATCATCTAAAAACATAGTATAAGAGATCACTTAAGCATTTTTTCAGACAAACAGCAATATAATCTATAGGTATTAAAATAATATTTTATGGTCTACTTTATTCAAATTGAGAAAGGAGTTGGAAATGTAAAAGGAAAAAAAATTTAAGAAACCAAATCACACTAATCTATAAACAAGAAACGCTCAGTTAGCTGTGACACCACCCAATAAGAAGTCCATGTTGACATGAGCAAAGTATCAAAATTTCAAATTCTACAAAAAAAATGATGGAGGGTCAAAATAAGTGCTTAGTTTGTCAAAGTGTATGTTGAAGAAAATACTCATAATTAAGTTAAGTCAGATTTACTTGGAGAAGTAGCCATATTACTACCATACTCAATGTTATAAATATACTAAATAGAAAAATTTTTAAACCTAACAATGATTTTGCTAAAATAATCAATTAAGGATATCTTTATATCATCATGTATATAAGCGTATTGGCCCATTTTGTAACTATCATTTGTGTACATAACTTCTATTATCGGACAAGCTCCCTTAAGGCCAAATTTAGGCATTACTTAACTTTGTAAGGCCTTAATCAAAGTACGTACTCGATAACTACTTGATAGCTGAATCAATTAGGAAAATCAGTTCCTTAATAGAAAAACTAAAATAAATCTTCTCTCTGACAAATAGTTGAAATTGAGTTGGCTTCAGTATCATCAAAGTATTATAGATATCTTTAAATATCCTAAAAATCTATCACATGCAAGTATAAGTAGATTTATTCTGCTTTGTTACCGAAACAAAACCAAGACCAGAAAGATAGAAGTTTCAACAAGACATACTAAAAAAAAAATTCCCAGTAAGTAAACCTATGGCACACATTGCCTCAACTACTGGGTGAGGTTATATGCTCCTCATTTCTAGAGCTTGGATGCTCCTTGATCCAGGACATGGCAGAAGAGACTTCTGCAGTTCGTGAACTGGACCAGATGACCTCTGGTCTCCTATCATTGTATGGTCAAACATCTTCCTTCAACTTACCCTCCTCCAGATTATCTTTCTTCCTCTCTATCAGTTAATGATCTGGTTTGTACTCTTGAGTATTGAAGCAAAGAAAAATCTCCCTAATAGTGATGACAGCAACTGATATTGAAGCCTTATATTGTTCCTTTCCTGGTAACACCCATTTTGTAGATACACACATGTGTAACACTTGGTAGAGACATCTTCCTGACAGTGTAATGGTGGCAAATGAAAGTCAATGAATATTAAAACATTAAATTATGAAATTGAACCAGATTTCAACTTTTTCCAAGATTAATTAGATGCCATAAGGACAATCATTTCAAATCTTCCTTTCTGGCTGCTGACAGGCAAATAGAAGTGAACTTGTAAAAGGGAAGTAGCTCAACAGAATTAGTAGTTGAAATTAACTCTGGCTGTTCTTGTTAACATAATTCTCTATGGCCCCAGCTCGTTTTAGTGATTCCATTTTTTAGAATATCTTATAACAGTGTTGCTTAGAAATAAAACTTTGTATAAAGGGTTAATAGCCGCTGATTTTGGAGCATTTGCATGTAGAAGGAGAGTTTTATGCAAACTAAACAAATAATATACTAGCTCAGAATCCTATAATCTTGTCCAGGGGAATTTTACCAATTAGCATCATCATTGCTACTGGTAGAAAACACAGATCAATTGTCTGCAGCAACTTCAGGATGCTGTGCTGTTGAAATCTTAATGGCATTAGCACAATTAGAAGGCAAGAGTTTACGCCAATTAAGACAAGTCTAATTTTAGAACGAATCCACTAGAGAATGTTCTCTAAATGATGTGTCTTCTCCGTAGTTTAACACAGTCATAAGACCTAAAAAAATTGCAAAATGTATATCAAAGATGTGCCAGAGCTGAAAAAGCCTTTGGAAGTTTTACACCTATTGAAAGCATTGTCCTAATAAGGTATGGTCACAATATGAAAACCAAGAGTTTAGGTATGTTTAACTTTGCATAAGGTACAGTGGATCATATAGCAAGAAACAATTGCTATTTCTGTAATCCACATCCCTCAAATCAGGAAAGCAACAGACAGATGTCTTGAAAGTATAGCAATTACTCCATTTAAACCTGGGATTCTGGAAAAACATCAAAACAAGGAATGATATGTGAATCCTGAAACAGCCAATCCTTCAAGATGGAACCTGAGTGGCTAATGACCTAAATCCAAAATAGAGGCAGGTCATACATATGCATTCCCAGGAAACCCCTAAACTCACTTAACTTTGGGACTTCCATAGCGGTCTGTTCCTATTTACATTGCTTGAATTAACCAATAGTCTGTGGCCTGCATCAACCAGTCAGAAGTAAGTTTGCATCCTTAATTTGCATAAGAGAATCAGAGTGGAAACTTTATATAACAGACAACTCCTCTTTTTGTTCTCTCTGAGCACACCTTTGTCTTATACTGAAGGATGCATTTCTCAAGTTTGAAAACTGTTCACTGAAATTTTCTCTTTTCTTTTTTTAAAAAAGAAAATTAATTTCAGTGAATTTGTTGGCAGAGGCCTTGTTTATTCAAACGGTGTCTATGCAAATTGATGGGGCACTGAAATTCCCAAAAGAACTGTGGCAATTCAAAAACACATCCATCCCAATCCTCACTAGTTCTCTAAATTTTTCTCAAACTTCCTGCCATAAAATGCACTGAAACCACCACTAAAATGCCAGAATTAAAAAATTTATAATCAATGTTTAAAGATTCAGATGGTAAATATTTACTTTCATGTTTGGATTTTTCAAAAATTAAGAAAATAAAAGCCATTTGTATTTTTTAAAATTATTACATCTATGAATACTGAAGAATTCTAGCCAACTGATCATATGCTATCCACTTTAAAGGGGAAAAATATACCCATCTCTCTGTGACCCAAAGAAATGTATAAATGGGCAGTGAAGGTGAAAAGGTTAGTATTCAAGATTTATCTAGTTCTTGGTGCTGTATTTCTGTTCTCACATTGCGCGGAGGTAGCAATGAGCACTGCTCACTTGTCATCACAGATGGGGCATTTCTGACCGACGTGCTGATCACTGGAGTTTTCTCAAGGCAACCTGGGAGTGCAAAGAGATCCTCTGGATCGATCCCAGATCACATTAAAAAGAGAATTCTAAAGGTTAAAAGAAAAAATAAGAGGTATTTAAAAAGACATGCTGTCTCCCCAAATGGCCTAAAGGTATACAGTGAACTTGACATAATCATTACATCAGAATAGTAGAGACATACACAAAACTGCCATATTACACATATTTGGTCCCCATTTGTACGTGTGCATTTAAAATTACATTATATTGAGGATACTGCTTATACTCATAAACAGTCTTTACCTGGACATACCAATGTAACATAGTCCTCACCATCGGGCCAAATTTGAGTTTAGATGGGGGTAAATTCAGTCCTCCCATAAGAGACAGAAACAAACTAAAAACAAAAAAAAAACTTTTAGATTAATATTTGTTAGGAAATACCTGTGTATTTACCACCCTTTAAACATATGAGTTGTTGATTTCCAAAAATCATGAATATAAGGATGGCTACAGAACAGAGTGATATATCCATTATACATTTTCTTCTAAAAACAATTACACATTTGGCAAGAAATCAAAATCATAAACTTAACAGTGCATGGTAACACTTTTTAGACTACATGGAGGACACAATCATTTTCTAAACTGGTTTGGACATTTTGGATTGTAACTTGGCATAAAATAAAAATAGGGAAATTTAAGTTATCCCTTTTTGTTCATTTCTCCTTAACAACATTCTAAATTTTGAAAACAGCTCAGTCTTCTCAAGCATAACCATAAGAATCCTAAACCTTCTATAGTACAAGATTGTAAACTGGAAGCCAAACTCATTCTGGCTGTAACTATACAATTAGGCCAATTTTAGAGCCCAAATAAAAAAAAAAAAAGTCAACACCTTTTAAATAAGAATAGACTGGTTTCCAGAGTCTATAGACAAGATTCTAAAGGCACTCTATCATTGTAGAACAGCAAATACTAAATTGAGCAGAGACCTAAATTGATACAAGTCTGGTTTTCCCCAGACTTTTTTTCTAAAAAGCCTATGAGAAGGCCAAATTCCTGTAAGTCCTACATATACATGCAATGTTAGCCATACTTAAGGGGCACTGGAGGCCCTCAGGTCAGAAGAGCATTAAGGTGGAACAAGCTGTAGTGCTTTTAGATCTTTGGCTCTGAGTATCACACCTCCTGTCCCTTTTTCCTAAGAGGAGTGCTCTAAAGTGGTGAGTCTTTTATCATGTATATGCATCCACATGAACACTGCCTCTCAGAGCAGTTAGGCTCAATATTTCTTCTTAGCTTTGCTATTCCAAAGCTTTTCCAGAAACAGCATAGTGGTTCTCAACACGTTTTCTTCCAGTGCTACTCAAAAAGCAAAAAGGTGCTAAAAGGTAATCAAGTGAACCCTGTGATAATTAGGGATGCAATTTAAGCACTTCAAGTGTATTGTCCCAGATTTAATCAAGACTCTGTTGCTTACAACAACAACAAAGTACACAAACTGTGGTGGAAGATTCTCGACATTGTATCACATAACCTTCTTAATGCTACAGGTCTGTTATTCGTTGCACTAACTAGCCAGTGGCTACTGAGCACTTGAAATGTGGCTAGTGCAAACTGAGATGTGCTGTAAGTGTGAAATCCACACCAGATTGCAAACAATATGAAAAATAAAGAATACAAAATATTTCATGCATATTACCTATTTCTTTTTACTTTTTAATGTGGTACTAAATAATTTAAAATCACTTATGAGGCTCACATATTGTTTCTATTGAACAAAACTGCCATAGACTTTCTTTAAAAAATAAAACAAAAATATCAAAGGGGAAAAACATTTGAAATACACAACATGGTTCCTGACTACATCTATGTTACTTAAGATAAGCCCAAAGACCATCCAAGGCCTAAAACTTACTGGCCATTAAAAACAAGGAGCTTTGACATTCAACTCCAAGACTGACCTGAGATGAAACAGAAGAATAAGGCAGATAATGCAATCTTGCATACAAAGATTTTTATTGTGCTACTTAAGTCAAAATGCATGACATTCATTTGAAAGCCTCCACAGATGGGTACTATACACCCTGCCCGCTATGCATAGGTAAGGATTCTTTTCCTGCTCAGTAAAAGAAGACTGGAGGTTTTCTTTTCTCTTTTTATTTTTAACAGAATTGCCATTGTAAGTGTTCCTAAGACAAAAAAACCCATATTTACCTAAGTCTTTCCAAAGCCACATTCATAGTCATGAATAGTTCTCACTCATAGATGTGTCCAGGATCACTCCTGGTCATTTGCATACCTTGCTTGGGACTTACAGGACACTCCTGGGAGTCCACTTACCCACACAGCTCCCATGCCCCACGGTGGGCATTGTGGAGGGGGTATGAAAAGAGTAATTGGCATTAATGCCAATGGACTCCTATTTCTGGACATTGCTCAGGAGAAGACAATAGGATCTAGACCTCTGCATCTGAAAAGCCGGTTCTAGACAGTAGGGAAGTTCGCCTTCATCCAAGGGAGTTCAGAGAGACAGCCCAGTTCAAGCCACTTGAAGTTAGGCAGGCATGTTTCCTATGTCCAAGTCCAGAGGCCTCTCAGCAGGTTATCTGAAAGAAAGAGCTAGAGAGTCCTACTGAGTCCACCAGAGCACTTAGCAAGAGCTGGGTGGAGGGCACTGCCCTCTAGAGGAAGCATGCATTATTATAAGTTTAAGGTATGTATTCTGTGCCATTGTATGTCAGATACATACGTATATCTGTGCCATCCCCCAACAAGGGACAAAAAACCACTCAGTTTGATAGTATCCTAAAGATAAAATAATTTTTAAGAGACTTTTTTTAAACCACAGAGTTTGAGTCACTTTAGCTTTGGTAGGGGTTTGAGACAACTATACAGACTTTACATGGTAATCTGGCCCCAACATTCCTAATTGTGACTCTCATGATCTTGACTGGGCTTATTCACATGCCTGGGGATTAGCTACTTGGCAGCTTATCTGTGCCGAAAAGGGGTGTTGGACAAGTACATGCATTCACACCTACCCCATATTTTAAGCTTATTATTTACAAAATATTTTGAAAATATTACCTCACTGAGCTAACAATCTGAAAAGTGTTAACATCTCCATTTACATATGTAGAAACTAAGACCAAGAGCATAAGTGGATCAGTTTCCTCTGAGAGGGCGCAGAGTGCCCACTGTGCCAGCCAACCACTACACCTGCTTAACTTACAAGTCATCCTTGCTCATCCCTCAATGTAAACTCTTCCACCCATAGTCTCTTCAGTTTCTCTCTTTATCCACTTCCCCAATGTGTGATAAATTGCAAAAACTGCCCCAGTTCCCTACCTCTTCTTACATCCCTACCCTTTGCTATATAATTTTGTGACTTTGGAGCTTAGCTATGCGACTTCCATCGACTAATTAGATATCAGCAAAAGTGATCCATGCAGAAGCTTGAAAAGCACTTGGGCAATTCTGCTTGCTTTCATTCTTGTCCTCTGCCTTTACTATGATAAAGACACACTCAGGCTAGTCCATTGGTCCCAGAAGAAAGATGAGATACACACAGAGCAGAGCCAAGATACCCCAACCAAAGTCAGTATAGATTAGGTGACAGCTAGGTAACCCCTAGACATGTAAGTTCAACCAAGACAATTAGAGCCACCTAGGAGACACCCCCATCTGACTCCAGAAACATGCACAATAAACGTATTATTGAATGCTCTCAAGGATTTATGGTTGCTATGCAGCATTAATGTGGCAATGGATAACTGGTACTCACTGCAACACCTCCACACACCTACCCAAAGTCTTCCCATTGTTACTCAGTTATTTTGTTAAGAAATAAACTCCTCTCTTCTGAAAGTGCCTTTCACTTCCCAGCCCTCTCTGGAACCCAGACCTCCTGAGGGTACTGTCTTCTGTGGCCCTTTCCCCTATGCCCAACACACTCATTGCTGTGAGGCATGGTTAGCATCTTTCTCATGCCCCAGTGCAACTTCCAGATCACTGCCGTTTCATTCTCAAATAGTCATCCTGCTCTCCTGATGCTCAGACCATCTGGCTATACCATATAACACCCTCTATCACTTCCTATTAATATCAAGTACCAGTTTCTTTATAAAGATTGACAGCTGGTTGATGGTTATACTTTATTCCAAGCCCTATCATCCAGGGTGACTTCTTGCCTTTAGCATCTCAGTCCTGAAGTATTTCCAATGGCAATGATCTTCACCTTCATTCCATGTCTGCCACCTACTCCCATGGCCAGAACATAAAATTTTTCAGAATCTGAAAATACCTCCAGAATAGTACATTTAAAATCCCACTCTCTTACCATAACCCTCTCACTTTTCCAGCTCTCACTTCTTTAGTGCCACTACATTTATTTTTCAATAATTTATTCAAAGCCTGCCCTGTCCCAGGCACAATGCCAAGCACTGAAGAAATAACAGTGGACCAGAAACAGTCTTTGCAGTGACAAATTCACGTGATTCCTATCCTCAATAGATTCCTGACACTGTCTGCTATTATCTCCTTTGGGTCTCTTTTCCACTCTCCATAAGATAATGTTTTTCAAAACACTATCTCCTCAAACTACCTACTTGGTCCCATGAAGTTCCCACAGATGACTTATGTCTTATATATCACAAAGAAAATTGAAGCTATCAAAAAGAAAATTGCCTCATACCTCCAAAATTTTCATATATCCACACTTGCTTCATCCTCCTTCCCAATTTTCAAAATCAAAGATGTGTCCTGTTCAAAACTAATGCTTTGAACAGGATTTGTGCTCTAGATCTCGTCTCCTGGGATCTCTACTCTATTATGTTCCCCTCTCCACTGGGTCATTAATACGCAGTAGTTATCTTTAGGCAGGACTAGCTGCTGAAACAGACAAACCCTCAAGTCTCTCTCTTAATATATTTTTCTTGTTCACATAGAATTACACTGTGGATATTTGGAAGGAAGCCATCGAAACATGGTCCTCAGTTGTAGCCGACAGATGGGGAAAGAATGGAAGATCACCTGGGGTGGCAAGGCTTGGAAGTGGCATACGTTACTTCTGCTTTCATTATCAACTAGAACCCAGCTGCCTGAACACACCTAACTAACTCTGAGGGAGGCTGAGAAAGGTAGTCTAGCTGTGTGTCTAGGAAGAAGATGGAATGCGGTTTGGTGAATCCTACTGTACTTTGCCTCAGTAGGTAAGAAAAGGAGTTTTAAAATCAGAAAGATCAGGGTTCAAATCTCAGGCCTGCAATTACTGGGTGGGTGATGGTGAGCTGATCTTAGATTTAGACAGATTAAGGGAGACAATAATAAGAATTTCCTAAGCTCAACAGGGCGGGAAATGTATCTACTCCATGCCTTGGTAACTGGCTAGATACATGTTGCTGGTGCTCTAGAGTCTGGAAAAGTATACTGTTCACAGGTGAGGGGGAACTATTTTTCATTTTTATATGTTCCATAAATGGGTAAAAGATGTGGAAAATTCCAAGGATTTCTGGTCGCTTCCAGATAACAAAAAATTAGGACAGACCTCTGCAAATTGTTTTCAAGACTTTATTGTAGAAACTTTCAAACCTTAGTTGTATATTAAGAATCATCTGGGGAAATTTAAAAAATCCTGATTCCAGGGCCACACCCCAAACCAATTAAATTAGATTATCTGGGGGTGAACCCAGGCATGAATATTCCTTTAGCCCCAGGTGATGCCAATGTACAGTCAAGGTTGAGAACTACCACCTTAGAGGAATGAATATTCAATATTGTATTTCTGCTTTCTAATTCAAGGGAGCAAGATACAGAGAGATTAAATACACTATTTATAATTATGCAAGACAATTCTGCCTTGATTATTTGTTCTTTCTTGACTTAAACCTTTAGGCTCCAGTTACTATTCCTAGGCAATGTTTTTTAGCTTAGAGAACATTAATAACTGAAACCTATTTCTTCAGTGATCTATGAGTTTACTGAGTACTACTAACCTTACTTAGAGAAGTCAACATTCATTAGCCAAAAAACAGAGAAGTCTCTCAACTGTTAACATAAATAATTTAATAACCTAAAAATAAGTACAATAATTGTCCTTCCATAGTACCTTTCATCATGAATCTGGTTTTCAGGGTCTCAAGAGATGTGTGTGGTCAGAACCAATCTGGCAGCAACATTTCCTCCAGCTGGTAGGCATAGAGCAGCTTTAGAATGTGAAGCTTTAAATAACAACATTTTGAAGGCTGGTGGGGGGGGGATCATAGCTTACTAGGTAGATAACAGAAATGCTGAAAGGCAAATTATGTCTAATATAGTATTTGGTTGTGTCTCTTGCCTGGAGCCAGCCTAGGCTATCCATCTTTACAAATAACTGCACTGGATGGCTCTGAAGCAAAAGAAAGCAAAACAAAAGAACACTCAAAAGCTCAGAGTTGTTTGCCAAGAGAATAAGAATTCATGCGACCCAAGTGTAACCTTGGGTCTCTTTCCCCATTCTTAAAATAAGCACAGTGGATGACAACATGGGTTGTGTTTCAGTTCTAACACTGAGATACTTATTTCTCCACCTTGTGACTCTACCAAAGGCACTGGGGGGTGAGGAGGTCATGGAGAAGTATCTAGAGCATAATTTAGGAAAGAAAGAAGTAGGGGGTTAAGGAAGGGTGCAGCTGTGGGCAGAACTGGTTTTTGTTTTATTTTGAGGGAAGAAAAATCTGTTCACTTTGGGGACATATTGAGTTTGGGATATCAATATAGAGATGGCTGTGGGATATAAGTCCAGATTTTAGGAGAAAGTCTGAAAGTTTTCAAGATTCAGCTATTAGGTTGGTGCAAAAGTTAGTGTGGTTCTTGCCATTAGTTTAATGGCCAAAAAAAAAAATGCACTAACTTTTGCACCAACCTAATAATATATAAAGTCATGAGATGGCATGAGGTCACCAAACGAGTATAGAGGAAAGAACCACAGACTGAGACCTGGAACCCACCCTACATTAAGGGCTGGGGAGAAGAATAAGAACTAGTAAAGGAGGCTGAGAAAGAGCAACCAGTGAGATAGAAGGGTAGCCAAGAGAAGGAGGTGCTTTGGAAGCCAGGTGAAGAGAAACTCCCAGAATGCACAGTGAGCTTTCAACTTCTAGGTGATTGAAGCTGAATCCTCATCATGATTATTTGGAGGAATGGAAGCTGAGTTCCAGGAAGGTCTTTGATCTTACCACATGGCATTAGCTTCAGTGCTTGTATCGTCATTCAAAAAGAAAGCCAACTTTCTCAGAAACCAAAGGTTCTGCTAGTAACGCTTACAAATGGGAGTAAATAAAACTGACAATGATCAAACTTCAGTGTTTACAAAGTGCTGCCTCACATGGGCTCTCCTTGCATCTCCACAACTTCCCTGTGAGGTGAGAAGGGTTAGCTTCAACTGTACAGATAAAACAACAAACTAAAAATCAATCAAGATTTAAGACCAACCATCTAGGTGGTAGAAAAGCCACAGAACTTAGGTCTTCTGACCTCAAATCTTCAGTTCCATCTTCTATACCATATTACTTGGTATGTAAATGACGAGAAAACCAGCTTCTTATTCTTTTCAGTAGGCAAGGCTATCCCAAACACAGAGAAATACACACACAACTAATATTTGCATATTATTTTGCACATTACACTAGCGCATGATCAACATCAGAAAAAGAGGGGAAAGAACCAAGTCTGAACTAAACAAGTTATAGAAACGAAGATTAAAGACAAGCATGAGAACTAGGACTGTTTTTCGTTGCCTCACCATGGGCTTACTTTACATTCTACTGAAGGTAAACTGCCAACATGGTACTCAATCCCTCCACCTTCCCAAGTAGGACCCAATTCTGTTCTAATACAAGATATCACATACCAGTCAGAATCCTAACTAAAGTTACAGATTCTTCTTCTTCCTTTTTTTTTTTTTTTTCTTCTTCAGAGACAAGGTCTCACTCTCTGACCCAGGCTGGAGTGCAATGGTGCAACAGAGAACTCTTGGGCTCAAGCGATCGATCCTCCCACCTCACCCTTCCAAGTAGCTGAGATTGCAGGCACATACCACCATGCCCTACTACTTCTAAAAAGTTTTTATAGAGATGGGGGTCTCGCTATGTTGCCCAGACTGTCTCAAATTCCTGAATTCAAGCTACCTTCCCACCTTGGCCTCCCAAAGGCATGATCCACTGTACCTGGCCCAAAGTTACAGCTTCTTATTTAGAGGCAAGAAAATTCAGTTATTCCGACCCTTTCAGTCTCAGTCAAATCAAAGAAAGCATATATCTTACAACTAAGCATGAAACATTTCAAGTTATTTTAAATAACTAACTTCGGGACCAATAACCTGTACTGTGGGGTCTGGCCAGGGCATGGCAACCTGAAATTTTTCAGACTCACTTCAGGGATCCAGAAGCAGAGTATATTAAATCAGTACTTTTTGGCTTTATAAATTAGTTTAGATATTTGTGGATTATTAGTCATAAAAAGCCAAATGGTAGATTATAAATGCAAAAGTTACTTATATACAGCATACCCTGGATCAAAATTCTGCATCTGCCTCTGTTTCTGAAGTCAGCCTCACTGGAGAAAGTAATTATAGTACATCAGCAAAACTAAGTGGGACAGGTCACCACAATCACATCAGTTTGGATGCTATGTTTCTGAAATGCAAGTGACAGCAACTATTCCCTCTTTCTGATAAGGAAGCCACTGCATTTTTATCTCTGAAAGATCACAAATAAATGCAATGCAAAATTTAAAAGATACAAAGGGATATATGGTAAAAAGACTCTGAATCCAGAACCCCTAACCTCTCAATTTCCTTCCCTGAAGCAAACCACCGTTAGCAGTTTGTGTTCAGGGGATAGTGTGAAATACTTTGATGAGAATTCCTCTGATATTCCACCCCTTTCTTTATAGCCTTACATTTTACTAGTTTACTCTTTGTCCTGTTCCTAGATGAGCTTTTGTTATATTGTTGGTTTTAGACATTTTGTTACAAAATCCCCATCAAAAGCCATGGTCTACCACTCTTCTCATATAGCTACAAAGGCAGACAACATGTTATTCAGAGACTCAGGTTTAGTTTACTAGGATTATTTTCTAAAAGTTAAAAAGACTATCAATGACAAAATAACCCGGTATATCTGCCCAGGACTTCTCAAACCACTGTGTCAAGTGAATGTAAAAGAAACAGGATTGTCCTTAAAAGTAAAAAATAAAATTAATTATGCTTAAAAATCAGTAAAGTTGTATATTCTAAGGGTAAATTAAAATGTATTTGCAAACCTTTGCGATCCTTGCTGATATCTAGTCCTCATATCTTAAGCCTTCTCACTCAAGACACGGCTGCTTCTTAGACTACAAGACTATAATTTTGTTTGGTATTTAATAGCTGTAGAGTCTAACACCCTTGGTTGCTTATGCTTTTCAAGATCCATAGGCTGTCCAATCTATTCAGAAGGGAAAGCATCTCTAATTCCAACAGGCTTTAAGTATATATTCACTGGGCTTCTACTATATGCCAGGCATTGTGCTAAAATGTTGGGAACAGAGTAATGAAAAACATATGTCCTGCCCTCCATGAGTCAGGAATTTCAGAATGCTAAGGGGCAGAGACCAATCAGAAGTCTCCCCATACTCTGTATTCCTCACCAAATGTAGTGCTAAGATATTCTTAGATTCCACCTGTCTTATGTCCAGTCCTTTTGTCTGATGGTGGGTTTCTTCTCTGCTCTGACAGATTGTGGGTTTCAGAACTGGGTTTGATCCCTCTAAGGTGGAGAGTAGACAACAGAGAAACTGTCCATGCCTTATAGCCAGGTCTCTAGAGGCCGGATCAGGCCATGCTGGAATTGAGGAAGTGATATTCTGATCCCTTTCATACATTTTCTCTAGACAAAAATTGTAGGTCCGCAGTTACAAGTCCTCTGCTTCATTTGTGACACAGAATGAATTAAGATAAACCTGGCTCCCAATCTCAAGTAGAAAAGGCAAGCAATTTCTAAACCAAGGACTCTAAGAAAGGGATTTTCTAATGCCACATGTTGAGAGCCTATCTCCCAGGAAAGGACTCAAAGACCAAGTCAGGTCTTTGCTCAACAATAAGAGACAAGTGTTAGGTATGGCCATCCTATCTGCTCCCATGAGAAGGAGAATTCTTTACATGGCAGTAGTTGAGATACATAAGATCCACTAAGAGGATTTTGCTGACTCCCTATCATCACTAATGAGTTAGAGTTGCAACTAAAAGGCAAGAAGAATGGCAGATCTGTATTCTTGCACAGTCACCCTGCCCCATTCACAACTCACCTACCTGCTTTCTCTCCATATCCTACCACTTATTGCCTAGAACATGGCTTCCTCACTGCTACACAGATGAGTCCATCCACCCTTGCCATGTCCCTCAGAAACTTCCAAATGGCTCTAAATAACAATAAATATATCACACTACTTTCTCTAGCACAGGGGATAGATACCACTGTCTTAGGGAAAAGAATGGGAAAATACATTATCTTTAAGTTAGGAAAATCTGAGTAGCTTCAGTTTTGCTTTGGAGCATATACTTCCTTAGTGATTTTTCTTTATTTCACTTCCAAATACATTTATAAACCTTCCGTATTTCTTACTATCTGCAACCCCAAAATAAGATGATTTATACAATGCAGGAGAGCCCCCAATCATAAAAATTCATTCTTAAGTTATATACATTTTTACAGTTTTGTCAGAGTATACTCTGTGTTGGCAACCCATGAACACAAAACCAAGAATGTCAATACTGTAGATGTCACAGAGCTGCTCAGATTTTCAAGCTAATTTAGGAATGAAGGGTTATGAATCTAAAATGACAGTATGTTCTGCCTGCTAAAGAAGCTCCTACCCTTCATACAACTATTAGCCCCCTAAGGCTTCTGTGATTAACTAAATTAAGCAGCAGAGGATCATTTAGAGACAATGCAAAGGTCTTTCCTGTAGCTCTTGAGAGGGACTCAAGGCTGAGGCCATGCCTTAGCTAATAAACACTGATAACTACGCCATTTCAGGTGCCATTTGGAGTCTAAATAAGGTGAGAGCATGAACAATATCACCTGCAAAGAACACTTGCCATGCTCTTTTAGGAATCACCGAGTACTCAAAGCAGAGTGAATGCAACAAGGGCAGCATCCCAAATTCCATAGCAGGGCACACTCTGATGCTATGGGGACCCTGGTGTGAGTGGGGCCCAAACTGCTGCCATGCCTGCTGCCTCCCAGTCAAGCAGGAGGCCTGAGATATCCCAGGGGCAGCAGTTGCCACCACCTGGACACTCTTATCACTTAGGCTCTTGATGCTAGCAAAAATAGTACATTTCTTGGCTGTCTGAGATTTTGCAATGCATGGTAATTTGACATTTCCAGCAAAATTGGCAGGTCCTGAGATTACATCTCAGGACAAGATGGGGATGAAATCCTTAGCAAGACACAGGTCCCAAAGTGCAATGCCCTCAAAGCCACAGTTTCATTGCTAGGAAGAAAAGCCATCCAGCTTCCACTATAACACAACTTTGTTCCACAGCCTGTGCCACTTGGATGCCTCCCCACCTACCAACCATCCACAGAGAGACTACTTGATCAACAACTCCCAATCCCATACAGCCAGGATCTGTGTCCATTGTTCAATGAGGTACCTAGACCTAATACAACATCTTGCAGAGAATTACATGAAGGAAAATGTCTGCCCTGTAAACTGCTGAACTCATTGAACAAAGGAATTAACATGAAGGCTCTCCTAGCTAATATGCAGTGGTATGGCTCTCAAGGTAGCTCAGCGACTAGAGGTATAGTCTGAGAAGCCAGACTGTTTGAGTAAAAGACTTGTGGGGGAGTGAACCCTCCTTACTCTCCCACTCTCTCTCAGACACAAAGGTTCCTGCTGGAAAGCAAATCAGAGGGGAAATTATGCCTCAACCGCCCTGACTCGACAGTAACTTCCAAATACTCTCTATCAAAGACACCCACCCACCCGTCTGTCCGTCTGTGATCCCTTTGCTTATTCACACAGATAAAAAGTCCAACAAAAAGGAAGTCAGCTGGCTGATAATCTGGGGGCTTTCTGAACTTCCCCATACTCCGGAAATGTACAAGTCAGGTCTGCTGTTGTATCCACGGGGGAACAGCATTTGATGGAGAACAGTGGCTGGCAGTTAAAGATCAGTGAGAAAGTAAATGTATAATGGACTGTGAACTTAACGGGTTCTGACTTCCCTAACATGCTCATTCAAGTCTCTGTACTCCTGATTATTTAGGATTCATGCTTCCCATTCTCCTAATCTGTACCACTCTACAGTCCTTCCCAGTGATGGCATGATTCTCTCCATCTTCCTTCCTCCACCTTCCTGAGGTTCACTGCACCAACAGCTTCCAAGTTTCATTCTTCCTCCATTGCAAACACCTTCCTTAATTCACCCAAAATATTTTTAAATGATCAATATGGCTTAATCTCCATCATTTTGCCCTTCTCTCTGATATGAGCAAATGAATAGTAAAAATGTAAGATGAGGCTGTTTTTCCCAATAGTCAATCTTTCCCTGTACCTTCCACTCCCTACAACAAAGAAAACTGTCACCCATCTGATCAAATGGATGGGCAAGCCTCACAAGATGAGGGTTGATTTCCATAAATCAGAAGAGAGGCTTTCAGAGCAGTAGTATTCTAAATAAAGAGAATAGCATACAAATAATGAACCAGTGTTGTTGAAAGTATGGCATGCAGTCTTCCTGCTTGACCAAAACTTTGAAAATCTGTTAAAAATGCGGATTTCTGCACATAACATGAGATGTACAGAACCAGTCTCTCTGAGGTGCATAAAATGCAAAACTCTATTGTCTATAGAGCACATCCCTCTAGGTTATGAGGTTCTAAGCTCTCACTGCGTTTGAGCTATTTTCCAACTTTATAAGTTGTAGGCAACTGGAAGATATTAAAAACTCTGTCATTGTGCCTGACATCCCTCCCCCTTTAGGGGAAAAAAATCAGTTTTGCTTCCATTTGCAATTCTATTCATTTACTGAACATAAATTTGTGCTTTTTGACTTTTTCCCTTTGAACTGCTTATAACTTCTGCCAGGTTCCCTCACGTGAGTAAAATGAAATCTTTAAAACATGTTCATCCTTATCTGTATGAAAGTAATGATTTTGCCTTTTCTGAATATTATCGTTTAACAGAGATAGGCCCAGGAATCTCTATTTGAAAACGATGATTCTTCAGCACGACAAAGTGGGAAAACCAGCACTCTTGGGCTGAATGCAACCAGCCATGCTCTTTGTAGATAGTTTAATTGGAACACAGCCACAGATACTGTGGCTGCTTTCGAGCTTTAGTGGAGTAGTTGTGACAGAGACCCTGCTAACTGGTCCTTTACGGAAAAATTCTGCCAACCTCCGCTCTAGTGAAACAGCTTTTGAAGTCAATATTTATCCAGAAAATCTTTTAGAGTCACCACAAGGCAACTGTGGACAGGTTGGCCATGCCATGGAAAGCTCAGTGGAAATACCGACATTGAGTATGAGAGGAGGCTCAAAGGTGAGAGGAGGCTCATAGGAGCTCAGGGAAATTGCATACAGTGGCTCTGAGGAAAAATATATTTCATGTAGCAAGAGTGGCCCACCTGAGTAAGGTATGGAGAGTGCTTCATACATTCATTCAGCAAGCACTTACGGAGAACCTACCACCACCTATAGCAGGCAGTGGGTACCCCCATAGATCAAGCTTGTCCAACCCACCTTATTTTGTTGTTGTTCTGTTTTATTTTTAGGCTTTTAGCAGCCTGAAGCAATGGTTTTTAGTTTCTGTCTTTAGTGATAAGCGGAAAAGAAGGATGAGGAAGGGGCTTTACTGGTCAATCAGAAACAGAAACTAAGAATCCATGACTGTTTTCTCGCCCTTAGACACCCCTGCCATAGATGAATGAGGCAGGAACCCTGCCCTGCAGATTACCACCATGCAGAACATCATTATCAGCCACTTCTGTGTAGTAGTTAAGGCATAGCAGTTGAGAGAGAGGCTCTGGTCTTTGTGAGTTTAAAGCCTAGCTCCACCGCTTACTAGCTGTATGACCCTAGGCACACTCTCTGTACCTCAGTTTTCTCATCTGTCAAGTGGAGCTACTAACATAGTACCTACCTTTGAGAGTTGTTGTGAGGCTTTGGTGAGTTAATACACATAAAACTTTTGGAACAGAAGCTAACAAGGACTAAACGCTGTCAATTAGTGCTATGACTATGATCAGAGCCCCCAATTACACACCAGTTGCTGCAGTAGGCCTCTAATGTGCATTCTCTCTAAACCTTACAATAGTCACACAAGCTGCAAATTATCCCCATTAAATGATGCAGAAATAGGCCCAGAGAGTTCAAATGACTTTTCCAAGAATGCAAGGTAGAGACAGGATTGAAACATAGATCTGACTCCAAAGTCCAGTTTTCCTTCCAGTCATTCTCTTTTGTGTGAGGTTGTCTAGAATGATGGTGACCCCCAAAATCACAGGTCTGCCTTCGCGAGGTCTTCTAAATTTCTCATGGGATTCAAAATCTGGCTTTAGAATAGCAGATTTTTCTACTATGAGACACCTAAATATTTCTCTTTAGGCAAGAATGGAAGAGATGATATCCTCATGATTATGAAGTGTTAAAAATAAATTAAAATATTTTAATATTTTAAGCATTTTATTTCTCTCAAATAAAATACTCATGGGATATGTTACCCATCATTTTCTTCTCTAGGTAAAAGGTCTAGTTAAATCTGAAAAACAATACAGTAACGCAGTTTACGGAGTGTCCTTATAATGTTCTTTCAAAAAAAAAAAAAAAAAAAAAACCTTGAGAGGACATTAAAAGGCCCCAAATGTGCATTTTAAACCAGCTTAAACTGGTCCAGTGCTCTTTTAATCCCTTTAAATGAAAAGAGTTCTCTCTATAGAAACTAAAAATAATTTGGCTTAAAACGCTGTATGAAAATGGAACCCCAGCTCATTTCAAGGTTTCGTAGGCAGAGGCAGGTTGATATTACTTTGCATTGGGGAAAATAAAGCTTATTTTCAGCTATGTGTAAGTATTTTATATTCCATTCTTGTAGGAAAAGGGCTAGCTATAGTTATGGAAAAGAATATAAACAGAATCTTGTTCTTAACTAAGCAGCCATGCTTAGAAAGCTCACTGAAGCTGAAACCTGTTATAAGAATGATAACACTCTTCAACACTCGAGGGGAAAAAAGATTTCATTGTTTAGCAATATTTCTAATACTCTAACATTCAAATCTACCCAGTCCATACTTAAGGCTATACACAGCTCTTTAGTGCTGAAAACAAACAGTTTTTGATACATAATTTGGAACAATTTGGTTTCACAAAGGTTTATAAAAAAAGAATAATTAAATCTGTAAAGAGTGTACAGTTCCCATTTATGGCTGTATTCATTTTGTCAATCAATGGCTTCATACTGTTGCAAAAAAAAAAAAAAAAAGCAAAACTCTCAATAGGGAAATGTGACGTTAGTGCTCATGACACTGAATAGGTAATGAGTTACCTAGCCTTGTGGCCATATAGAAAACAAGTCCTTCATTACTGTCCAATATCCCCCATAAGACACACATTTTACTGGGTGGGCTAGAAAACCATGCATGCTTTGTTCTCCAGACAGACGGCACAACAGCGCCCATGAATGACCTTCAGCCACACACCAAGCTAGCAGGGAGGCGAGAGTCCCTGCAGCTGGGGAAAGCAGGTGCTTCTCACACTTTGTGGGTGCCCCATTCACTTTGTAAAAGCCCAAGCAAGGTTACGCAACTCAAAACATGTCAGAATAGTTTTCTCCTTCAAAGTCCAATTAACTCATAGAGATCTTAATAGGATTCACAGGCATTATTTCAAGTTGGCCGCTGGTGTATGGGAAGAGCTGGACTTGGTAAAAACTTTCTCAGGGTTTCAAAACCCAAATCTTGGACTGCATTCAGATCCCAGCTCTGCCACTTTTTAGCAGTGACCTTGGATGCACTGCTTAATCTGAGTTTCAATTTGTCTTTTGTAAACTAAGGATAATATCCATTCCTACTTGCATCTCTACACATGAAAAGAATTCAACAACAGTACCTGGCCCAAAGGTGTTCAATAAATGGTCAGAAGCCTTGGGCTTTGAATACTCAAAAATGTACTAGATTCAATAGTGTAAAACAAACAAACAAACAAAACCAGGTTAAGTCGGCGGACTAAATACATGCATGTAATTTCACTCTCTTGAAACCCCATAAAAACCACGTAAATGAATTGTTTTTTAAAAGATAAATTCAGGAGAACAGGAGATGGGACAATAGGAACAACGTTTTGAAAGCTCTAAAGCAGACAGATGAGTGGTAACCAACTCAGCAGGCAAGGGAAAAAAAGATCTCAAACCAACAGTAAGCAAAGTTAAAAATGGGCACCAGGCTCTTCTGCCACTGAGGGTTAAGGGGGTGTGAAACGTGCAGAGGCTGGAAAGCAAGGCATCTGAAAAGGTGTTATGTCTGGCTCCCATTTCCATTCCACAGAGGGACTACACTTTCCCCAGCCAGGAAAATACCCAGAGGCTTATTTCCTAAAGAAGGTAAAACATAGGGTACCTATCTTGGGAAGCATACACAGTCCATGAGTATTCTAATGAAAATAGGGTCATTGAGTGACCAGATGCACACTGAACCCTGAATCCAGAGACACTGCCCTCAAGTTCTCTTTCACCAAGAAGCTCCCAGACTAAACACCAGACCTACCCTTCCTGCAGGAAACTTGAAGCCTTCTTTAGGGCATCTAATGACCCAAGGTGAAAGATCTAAAGATACTGTCACAGATATTTCTCAAGAAATGCCCAACCCAGATCACCCTATAGCAAAAACAATTCAACAAGCTCCATCAACCTGCTTAGCTTCATGGCTGCTTTCTAGTTCCCAGGAAACCATGGATTACCAGACATCTGAGAAAAGCCTCTACCAAGAAAGACAGATCAAAATAAGCAAACAAAGAGCACTGGAACAGAGACTATACACCTAGGAGAAAATTAAGCAAATATATATCAATGATATCCTGGAGACGTAAGATACTATATCCATAAAATAAGAAAATGATTTTTTTAACTCAGGAAATTAAAGAACCAAGACAAACATTTTTGGAATTGAAAATTATTATGAGAAATCAAAAATAAGAGAAGCGTTAGAAGATATCACCTTCAAATTAGAGCAAATACAAATAGATTTTAAAAAAATAGGAGAAAACAGAAAATCAGGTAACTGCTATGGAGATTCTAGCTCCTGAGTGTTAGTTACAGAATGAAAAGAAAAATGGAGAATAAAAGAAATGTTTCAAAAATAATTTCCCAAACTGAAAAAGTATCAGAATGAAATGGCACATAGTATGTCATAGAATGTCTAGCATAATGGATGAAAACAAACACATGTCATGGCCCATTAGTGTGACATTTCAGATCCTTGGGGACAAAAAGACTTTACAAACTTACAGAGAGAAAAAGAAATCAGGTCCTAAGTATCCTATCAGACATCAGAATGGCTTCATACTTCTCTACAGCAATAATAGAAATAGGAGACAACAGATCAATGCATTAATTTTCCTTTAGAGCTTTGAATTATACTCTCTAACTCCCATCAAGTATGATAGTAGAATAGACATTTTCAGGTACGCAAAGCCTCAAAAAATTTACTTCCCTTATCCTCGTTCTCACAAAGTTACTGGAAGTGCTCCACTAAAACCAGCAAGCAACACAGAAGACATAAAAAGACAAGAAGCTCTAACTCAGGAGAGAGGCCAAGGGAAACTCCGGATGACAGCTGTGTACTAAAAGAAGACAAGTAGTCCAGATTGGTGCAATGTGACTCAAGAGAGGGGCACACTGAGAACTTTCATCGCAAGATGCCTGCTGCCATTAAACCTGAAAACAATAATTAGGTGAGCTAGATCCAGCTTCTTCTGTTTTGCTTTTCCTGGCCATGGGCTGAGGAGATTCCTGTACTTCTCTGCTGCCTAGACCAGCAAAGGACTCTCATTTCATTCCAAGGCAGCCGTCTGAGAACTGAAGGCAGGCATCAAAGAGCTGAAGAGCAGGAAACGCAGAGCAGCCTGTGCCCCCTCCCCACCACCACATTCCTGCTGGGCGCTAAGTACTCATCCCACACTACAGTGTTGTCAAATGTCCTGCCTATCAGGAGCCCCATTTTTCCTCAGATTTACTCATGGCCTTGCCCACCAACTTCTCCCACAATAAGCTCCGAAAGCAGAGGCCAGATTTCTCCCAGAGACCTGACTGGGCTTACCTTCTCTTAGGAACTTCATCAAACAAAACCTATGTCTCTCTTTCCTTGCACAGCTAGGTTTGTGCTTGCTGCTTTGTTTTCAAAACCATGCAATACATTGTCTAGGGATACATACATAACTGGAGGTGCTAAAAGATAAGGAAGAAAATGAGTTTGACAAGGCAGGGTAGTGGTTATCTCTGGAGGGAGGGAATATAATGCAACTGGGAAAGGGAACAGAGGAAGGGTCTTTAAGGAACTATTTTTCGGTTTCTTAAACTGGACTTGTGGGCCCGTGAGTATTTTTAAATTATTCTTTATACTGTACCCATATCTACTAAACATTCTTTTGTATTTACAATACATTTTGCAATTCACAAGATGATTCGGGTCACAGACTATGTTACCAAGAATACAAGAATCTGTACCATTTGTCTCTGTTCCCCATAACAGCAGTATTCCCACCATCACGATCCTTTCATACGGCCCAAGATAGTAGTCACAAAAAGCAATTCTTTTTTTCGCTTTTTGTCATAGAAGAAGACATTTTATGGCAGGAACAAACAGAAACAAGACCCTCTGTAACTATCTTTCATGTACTGCCATGAGAAATGCCCTAATGCTCCTCAACTAGTGGGGATTCCTGCAAGCTGACAGGCTTCTGACAGAAACTGAAGTGTCTAGTCAAAAGAGATTGTTCTCACCATTTCCCCAATGTGACTTAGTCTTGTTTGAACAAACTGGTAATTCCAAAATAAATACCCCAGACAACAGGTTCACTTTCCCAGCATGATTCAGATGAAGTAGCAGAAATGTTTCTCGTTAACTACTGACCCATGTTTGGTTGATTTCCTTAAACACTACGTATGCTATGCTCATACCACCATGACTAAAAGTCACTTTCTTTGAAAGGCATCTTGCTATTCGATTTTGCTAAGCTGCTCCAACAGAAAAACTCTTTCCAAATTCTCATGTGCTGAATGTTTCCATTCTGTGTCTAGTCAAAGAAGGAAGGAAGTCATTCTACAGAATTCACAGAGGATTGAAGATGTTCATGCTGTTTAGCCATCTGGCTGAGACATGGCCTGCCTTCTCTACCCACCAATTTTCTCTTACCTCATTTGGAAGTCACCTCAAAATTCAGATGCAGACAATCAAAAGCAAATGGGCACTGATTGACTAAGAGCATTATATTCCACTCACCTAACTAACAAAGTGAAACAGCTGGCTACGTTATATTAACACCAATGGATTTACACCCTGACTTTTCTAAAATATCACTGGAACCAGAATCTCCAGAAAGAATAATTTTTCCCAGACTTAAACTGCCTCCATTTGAAGAAGATTGCTCCACTGTGAAAAGGCTCAGCTCTTAGAAGACTCAGTGAAGTGAATCAAAACATGGCCACAGTACTCTTTTTCCTCAGATGTTTCTGATAAAGTCCTGGCCATCAGTGATGACTCTTCTCCCAGATTAGAGCTTCTCAGCCATGGTTGCACACTGGAATCACCTGGAGAGCTTTAAAAACTACTGGTGCTTAGGTCTCACCTTCCAAGAATGATTTACTCCGTCAGGGATGTGGCCTGGGTTACTTGAGTTTTGAAAGCTCCCCAAGTGATTCTAATGTGCAGTCAAAGGTGAGAACTATGGTCTATTAGAGAATAATAGTGACCAGTTTCCTCCTGTCGAAAATATAAGCTAACGTTTCCTAAAAAACATCACTGCTGTAACAGTGTGTATGTTTATATATGCCATGTAGCATAGCTAAGTAATTAAGAGCACAGAATCTTGAATTAGGCCGCCTGGGTTTGGCTGCTGGCTTTGCCACTCACTGACTGAGTGATCTTGGACAACTTATATAACTGCTCTGTGCCTCAGTTTCCTTATCTGTGAAATGGGCTAATATGAGTACCCATAGCTCACAGAATGGTATTAAATTAGTTGATATTTATAGAATACTTAAAACAATAGATATGACACAGAACATGCCTTAGTAATGTTTGTTGGATAAACTGTCAAGCCAGTTTCTGTCAAGAACCCCAAATAATTCACAATCAGATAAAACTTTCTTTGGAATGCCAATTGTACATTTTTAGTACAAAAATCTCTGATTTTTTGCACTCCTTCTTATTTTTATGATGGAACTTTTTTTTTTTTTTGAGAGACAGAGTCTCACTCCGTCACCAGGCACCAGGCTGGAGTACAGTGGTGCAACCTCGGCTCACTGCAACCTCAGCTCACTGCAACCTCTGCCTCCCGGGTTCAAGAGATTCTCCTGCCTCAGCCTCCCAAGTAGCTGGGACTACAGGCGCGCGCCACCAAGCTCAGCTAATTTTTTTGTATTTTTAGTAGAGACGGGGTTTCACCATGTTGGCCAGGATAGTCTCGATCTCTTGACCTTGTGATCCGCCCGCCTTGGCCTCCCAAAGTGCTGAGATTACAGGCGTGAGCCACCGTGCCCGGTCTATAATGGAACTTTATCCAGCTCTGGCCAAAGGGGCATTTTTTGAGGTCCAAGAGGGAAATTTAACATAACCTAGTGACATTCTTTATTGCTGTGTCCACCCCTCTCTCCATCATTTCAGACATCCATGTCATTGTTAATAACCTGGTGTGAAATCTGAGCACTGGATTTGCAGGAATTGGCAAGAATAGCTTTAGAATTCCAAATTTTTATTTTCAAAGGAGTATGTCACTGTCTCACTTAGAAGATAAAGGAATATTTTTTCAAAGGTTCTCTGTAGCCTTGTAGGAGATAGAGGTCCTTGGATTTTTCTTAAAAAAAAATATATATATATATATATATTTGGCATGCAGCTTTAAATATATATATATTTAATATTTATATATGCACATATTTATATATTTAAAGCTGCATGCCAAGCACCATGCACAGAAACTTATTAATTCAAAAAATATTTAAAACAGGAAATCAAAACTGAATGCAGTCCTGAAATTTGAGAACAGACACTTGGCTGCACAAGCTTTTGAAATACAGAGATAAATATAAAATAGTATTTGAGGAAAAATAGTTTCATACATGTAGCTCCTAAACACAGAGGAAGCCTGATGGAAAACATTTCAGAGTCTCTCTGACTATATTCCACCAATGATAGAACTGATTTATTACTGAGGCAGTGCAAAAATGCTGCAGAAAGGTTACATGAAGAGAGACAGCTCCAAATAATACTCCCCAATACCACTTCGTATACATTCAGCTTGCTAATGCTTTCATTCAAAAACCAACACTTAAATTCACTAATGTCACGAAGTCGCTTCTTAAAAATATTGAAAGCTCATTTTGAAACATGCAGATTACTCATCAGACACTGCTGAGAGTGTATAAACAGGTTCATTTCTACAGGGCAATTTGGTACTGCGTATCAAAAGTATTTACGGAGTATTTATCCTCTAACCCAGGATTCAGCTTCTAAGGATTTATCCTTGGGAAGTAATGGACACTCATGTGAAAATGCACGTGCAAGAAAGGTCATCATAACGTTGCTTAATAGCAAAAGAGAGCACTGATTACCTAGAGGACGGTATATTCATACAATGGGGTCCTGTGGCATAGCAAAATATTGAGTGAAATGAGAAAACATCTGTGATAATGTTATCAGGAAAAAGTCGTTAAGTTATTGGATAGCAGGTCTCCATTTTGTGGAAAATAAGGATATTAATCACTGAAAAAATGTATGGAATGATACACAGCAAAATGTTAAAGGAAGTTATCTCTGATTAATGGGACTGTGGGAAATTTTCTTTCAGGCAGTAATTTTTAGTTATTCAATTATGTACGGCTAGCACAATAATATGAATAAAATAGGTAAAATTTTAAAAATAAAATGTAATAAAGACACATTGAATAATACTATATATATATAATAAAGAAGGAAAACAGACTACTTTTCAACTTTCCCACATTTCTTAAGAGTTGTCTAAAATAAGTTCAGCAATGGCACCAAGGAAATTTACCACATAGTTCTTAACCACTAAGAAATGGCCAGAAAACAAAGGCAGTGGAACTGCCTCACTTAAACCAAATACTGTCTTCTGAAGCGAGGGCTACCCCTATTGGATTGGAGTCAGCAGTCAAGTGTTTTAAAACCTTAGGTTCTCAAGACCCTAACTTTGGTATATGCTAACAGTTTAGTTATCTCACTTTTTTTTCTTTTTTTTTCTTTTTTGGCAGGGAGCTTTCTGGTAAAAACCAGAAAGCCTGCTAGACAAATTCTAAAAGAGCTATAACACTACTTTTTTTTCTCTTTAAATGGCATCTCAAGAACTCTTCTGGAAGTGTGAATTACCCAAAGGAAACAGATGTTTAAAGCAACTGAAAGCTTAGTGTCCCCAATTTACTTTGACTTATTTCTTACAACACTCTAACCTCCCTCCCCTTTGCTTTATTTCTGCAATTCCCTCATATTTCCTAAAGGCTGGGGTCCTTCCCTACCAGGGGCCAGGCTAAATCAGGAAAGATTCACGGGATTCTAGAGTTTGGGGGTGCCTGGGAAACAAAAAGATAGCTTTGAACCCATTCAATACTCATTTGGCAATCTTAATTCTAACTCAGAATTGGTTCTTCTCTTTCCCACCTTTTTTTTTTTCTCAAGGCTAAAACTAGACCAGAGACCAGTCTTTCTGCAGACATTAAACATAGCCACGTTTTGGTTTCTGCAGGATCAGGAAGAAGGTGAGTCCTAAAAATGGTTGGGCAAGTTCAATCATCAGTGCTCACCTCTCGTCTCACACAGATGCCTCAGATGTCAGAACATGAAATCACAGAATTATAGAAAATTAGAGTTGAAAGTAGCTTTCTAAATATTACAGATGAATGCTATGAAAAGTGTGCTCACTGGTCTAGCAGCAGCAGTACTGCTTGAGTGCTTGTTAGAATTGCAGATTCTTCAGTCCTACGACAGGCCCACTCAATTAGCAGCTCTGAGTGTGGGATTTGGGTACCTGCATGTTTACTAGCTTTCCAGGTGCTTTAGGCTCACATAAGTCGAAACTACTATTATAGAGTAAGAAACTGAAGCACAGGGAGAGTATCATTTGTCTTCAGAAAACTAGAGAGAGGAAAAAAAGTGATGAGACATCTAAATAAAGCTATACTCTTTTTCGGTTTCCAGATCTGTAATGTTGTACCCACAGGTCTCTGAATTATCTTTCATTCCTAGCTGTCTTTTGGTTTTTACATCACTACCCTTAAAGAAACTGTGGCAACCAATACAGAGCAGCCCAAATGCAGTCTCTGGAGCATGAAGGAGCATTTAATTCAAACTCTTTCTACAAATCACTAGATTAATGAAATTCATCATACATGTGAGTTCTGGGGTGTCAACTGCATGCAAATAATATCTAAGAAGCTAAGTACAGACTTCTAAAGTAGTTCTCAGAAAATCAGAGCAGCAAATGCTAGAAGAGGAACTTGACTATATATTAATGTAAAAGAAGAATTGGAGTCCCTTATCTTATTTTCTCAGGCTGTCCTTCTCTACATCCACACCAAGACTCAGAGAGGAAAAATTTGCATTTCCAAAAGATCATTTCTAAATCTTTTGTTTGAAAGCTGGACACATTTCCTCTTTAAACAATGTTATAAATGGTCTTAAATGTCTAATCAAAATAGATTTACAATAAAGTTGACATTATAAAAAAATCTAATCATTTAAAAATGCTTCCACTGGAAAAAAAGTTCAACCTCCAATTTAAGTACACCTTCATGAAGGGAGCCACATTAGGTATGGGAATCATAGCAGTAGCTTCTGGTGAGGCAGAAATGTTGGGGGTGGATGTCTTGTGTTGCATTCACTTCCCAGTTGTAAGTTACCAATATTATGGACTTAGGATTCAGGATTCCAAGATGAAAAGATCATACTTACTATATCAGCTACTACCCTAGAAAACTCTGACCTAATATCTTGAAGAAGGCTGTAGCTCTGGCTTGTCTGGGTACCAAGACCAAATTCAACTGATGTCTTATCTTTTACATTTTTCAACTCTTTCACCCCCAAGTTGGGCTGGGTCCTGCCTCTTTGTAATTCTAGTCTCCACTTAATGTTACATAAAATACATAAATGTCTTAAGAATTTATTCTTTTTCCAAGGGAATTAGTCTAATTTCTAATCCCTTTTAAAATACTTAATTCATAACACACTGATATATTTTTATTTAATATTAACGAAACCTTACATCCCTTAACTGTTGCTCCCAAGTCGCCCCACATCCTCTAGTCCTAGGCAAATACTAATTTACTTTCTGACTCTATAGACTTGCTTATTCTGGATCATTTTATAGAAATGGAATCATATAATATGCGATCTTTTGTGACTAGCTCATCCATTATATAGCATGAATCAGTACTTCATCCCTTTTAATTTCCAAATAATATTCCATTGTATGTATATATCACATTTTATTTATCCATTTATCAGTTGATGGACATTTGGGTTGTTTCCACTTTTGAGATTATGAATAATGCCCCCAAATGCCCATTTATACACAAGTGTTTGTAAGAAAATATGTTTTCAATTCTATTGGATACAAACTTAGGAGTGAAATTACTGGGTCACATGGTAACTCTATGTTTAACCACGTAAAGAAATGTCAGACTGTTTCCCAAAGTGACTGCAGCATTTTACATTCCCACCAGCAATTTAGAAGGGTTCCAACTTTTCCACATCCTTACCAATGCTTCTTTTTTATTATAGGCATTTTAGTGAACAAAAAGTGGTATTTCATTGTAGTTTTGATTCACATTTTCCCAATGGTTAATGATAACATGTATTTTTCTGTGTTTATTAACATTTTGTATACTTGCTTTAGAGAAATGTCTATTTAGATTCTTTGCCCATTTTTAATTGAATTATTAGCCTTTTTAATATTGACTTGTAAGAATTCTTCACATATTGTCGATACAAGCCCCTTTTCAGATATACGATTTGCAAAAATTTCTCCCATTCCGTGGGTTGCAACATCTGCTTTTTTGCTTATCACACTGAATGTGTCTATCTGAATAATTAAGTAGTACAGAATATCAACTTATTCCCGAATATTCAGTGCAAGTGGTTGCAGTCACATACTAGCGGGCTTTCTCGCTGCTTGGTACCACCTAAGAACCTTGTCATTATTCTTCCCTTAGCCTGGAACACTTCTGGAGCACATGGCCTGTGCCCTCACTGCATTCAAGCCTTGCTTCAATGTTACCACCTTTAAGAGGCCTTCCCTGCCCACTTTCTCTAAAGCTGCAACTCTTCTCACCCACCTCTCCATTCTCTTACCCTGCTTTTATATTATGTAAGTGCAATGAAAATATATCAAGAATTGAGATTTGTCAGAAACTTTTGTTTGCCTTTGACTACTGGTAAATTGAATGTTTTCTTGGATGTTTATTGGCAGCCATGTGCATATTTATATTTCTTCTTTGTAAATATCCCATTCAAGACCTTTGTTGACTTTTCTATTGGCATATTTGCCTTTCTTGTTAATTGTTAGAAATACTATGCCTTTGTCTATTATCAATAATTTTCCCAGCTTGTGTTTTCCTTATTTATGCTGTTTGCCATATGAGAGTTCATTTTTATGTAGACTAGTCTATTTATATTTATTCACTGCCTTTGATGATTTTTCAAAAATACACAAAAGTGATTAGGTATTATACTTAACACACTTATCATAAAAATTCCTTTGTCAGACTGCCCTATGATTACTCATTCAGAAAGCACATTTATCACACTACTGCAGAAACTTGTTTTTTCTTCATGCTCAGCTCTCATACCTCATCACAGCAACTAGTAGTATTGCTTTCATTTTATATTAAAAGCATTTAGCAACTAAAAGGTCCACTGTGGGGGATGACTACATTAACAATCCCAGTAAGTCACAACTCCCCATATGTAAGCCATTGTGTAGTCTCCCCTCCCACAATGACACTGAGCTTGGTGATGTGACTTGCTTTGGCCAGTGAGACATGAGCCAATGTTATATAGATAGAAGCATGAAGAGTGCTTGTTCATTATTCCTGAGAAGTCATCTGCTATGATGTGAAAAGCTTAGGCTGGCCTCCTGAAAGATGGGAGAGAATGTAGTGCTCCACCCCAGCTAAGGCCCAAATGCATGAGTAGGCCTAGATGACACCATGTGGAACAGAGATGGGCCATCCCAGTTAAGCCTAGCCCATACTACCAATGTACCTAATTGTGAACAAATAAATGATTGTCTTCAGCTGCTAAGTTTAGGGATGGATTTTTATACAATAGCTAATCATTCCCTTACCAGTAGATGTATCTTATAATTCAGTTCAATGAAGTGCTATGTGGCCAGTGTATCTTTCAAAACACACACAAAAACATAAAACATTTTTATGCTCAGTTAGAGGAAAAACATGGAGGATACATATTTGTGTCAATGGGGATAAATTAAATGGTAGATGGTTTATGCCAATTTCCATAATTACTAATTGCATTTATATTTATTTCATGTAAATTTTACATGTTTTTAAATGGAAATTCTTTTAGTAAAACACCCTTTAAGATACATCTGTAGAGTCTCTATTCTGGGGCTTCTCCCACAACTATACTTACACATGGCAGGGACCACAGTCTCTACCATTGTGTTCTTAGGAATGACTCCCCTGACACATGGTTGAGCAGTTTTATGCAATTAGCTAAGTCTCAAAATAATATCATCCTATCTGTATGATACACCCTATATGATATGTACTTCCAGAAAGAGAAGTGTCCCTGCTTATTAACAACTGTATATTTTCACATACAGTTTCCATGCCTATTTCAGAGTATCATGGTCTTCTATACTTCATTAATATGTAGTATTAATCCCTATGCTGAGGTATTCATGAGGGGACACCTTCTGCAAAGGAGACTTGGGAAGGGCAGACCAAACGTCTACTCAAGGGACTTCCCTAAATGAAGGGAAATTTATAGAGTTCAATCTAATGTGTATATAATGCTGGCTGATTTTTTTGGATGATGGTGTTCACGAGGTCACAGTTTGGCTTAAACAGACAAGTTAACCTATTTCATGAAAACACCACTACCACTATCTCAAAAAATCTCGTTCTAAAGCCACAGTTCATTCAAAGCCCTGGGTATGTGATCTTGAAAGGGAGGTGCTAATGTAATGCCCATTGCTATTAGAAAGAATGTAAAGCATCTTTCCTGCTTGTTGGAAGAAAAGAACATCACTTTTTTGTAGAAACTACACAAATTCAATCAAGCAATAAGTCTATGATATTTGCTAGCTATGTAGGCAAGAGAAATGAGGCTTGGAAAACAATTGCTAAATTATACCCTCTCAGGCCTCCTATTTATAGGTTGTCAAATTGTAAGATTCCACTCTTAGCTGGGCTGGACAGACGAGACAGAAACAGCATAATATCTCTGGAAGTGACAAACAGCTGGCAGAGCTTATGTGCTTCCCTTGCTGATAGAAGAAATAGAACAAAGAGCCAAAGAAGTGAATGGCAGTCAGTAAGCCCAAAGTGAGATGCTTTTCACAAGTGGGCCTTCCATTTCTGTGCTTTACAAAAAAAGACTGTAGGGGGTTGGGGAGAAAAACAAGATCAAGGGAAACTTAAGACCCTTTGTATGTTTAGGCTTTCCAGCTGGGTACACAGCTCACCCAAATATCTATCCTCTCCTGCTGTTACTAAAAATATATGGAACAGCTCTTCCAGGAGGAAAATGGTCATATATCACCAAGGAGACAGGAAGATATTCATGACATGATTTTTTAAATGACTTGAGAATCCAAGCAATGCTTGATTCGTCTCTCTGGACTCTGCCAAGAGGGTAACTAAAGTTTCTGCCTAAAAAGATATTTCATTCTCAGAATTTTGTCTGTTCACTTCTGATACTGGAAATCAGCTGAAATCTTAAGTGCCTTAAAACTAGTTCATTGTGAAGGCAGACATTCTGGCAGGAAAACTAGAAAAGGCTGCCACCAAAATAAATGCACATTGTCTTGCACCAACTGCTACTAGAAAGAGATTTCAAGGATTCTAGCAGAAAAGAGAATGTAGGATTGACAAGAAATTGAGCATGGGAGTGCTACTGGGAGAAATGTAAAACAAAATCATTTTCAAATGAAGGGTATTTCTCACAAAATTGGAAGGCAAAACTTTCTTTCTACGATATGGAACACGGAAGAAACAGGATGCATATTTTTCTCACAAGTCTCACACAGTTGCTTTTCTTTGAATAGTGCCCTTTGCTTGCTTCCTGCTGCCAAGAAAATGTAGGGCAAGCTAATGCAAGCACTGCAAAATGGAGGACCCCATTAAACCTGATTGCAATTCATCACCACATCCCCAGTACTTGACTGACTCAAAAAAGGCTGGCTATTTGTGCAGTGTTCCCATTATTTTATCATTTTCATAATGCCTATTGTCTTTAAATTCACCATTAATATTACATTTTATATTTGGTCATTTTGTTCCCCTTCTTTCCCATACAAAATATGTATGATTCTTACATATGTGCTTAATTCATATTCAAGAGAGGATAAAGAGGTGGCAGCTCCCCTAACATTTCCAAATAGGATTTTAAAAAAATAAGTGTGGAGCTTGGGTAAAGAAAAATGGATAAATCTTGTTAATCAAAATCCTTGATTCATGAGGACTCCTCATGGCATTCTTGTGTTTGTTATATTAATATGCACATACACACATGAATCCACTACCTAACTCAGAGACTAGAACATAGATAATAACTTACATCTCCCTATGCAGTCACCTCCATCCCCTTCCCCTGCTTCCCTCATTCCAGGAAAACTACCATCAAGAACCGTGTATTGTGTTGACTTTGATATATTCCTGTCATACAATCCTGGGTGACTTACTTTAACTTATTATATTAATAAGATTCATCCACAGTGTTGTGTATTGCAATAATTCATTCATTTCTACTGCTGTATATTACTCATTGTATGAATCAGGGAAAGCAGGAAGTAAAATTTAGAGTATGAATACTTTATTGCATTAATTTATTTTACATTTGTTACTTCTTAAACAAACAAATGTTACACAAAGCATCATTTGTTTTAAGACAATTGACCATATAAAATAAGTTGCTACTGTTTTTATTGTACTTTATCACTAATTTATTTACTTTCCTTTTTTTCATATTTTCCAGGATTCAATGCTCATTGCAGATTCTATACTGGGTTTTCTTAAAGATTAGTGATATCAGAACTGGTGCAGATTAGGGCTGCTGATCCAAAGTCAGTTTGTTATAACAGTAGTCAAATTAGACTCATCCCCAAATTCTAATTTATTTAACATTTCCAGTGATCTCATGGCTAGAAACTCCTATACAAGATATAAGGCACTAGTGATACCAAGTTGAACAAAACCATTCCTTTTCCTCAAAGTTCTCACTGCCTAATGGAGGGGGAGAATAATAATTTTAAAAATCTACAATAATACAAGAGGTAATTTGGAGTCTTAGCCCTGGAATTAACTTCCAGGTAGAAGAAAAATAAAAGGGTATACTAAACAGAGGGACATTATGGAAAGGCACAGAGGTGGGAGAGTTATCAAGTGGTCGGGGTCTCCAAGCACAGTGGTAAGAAAATCAAGAGTTAAAACTTAGAGCATCTTGAACTTTGTCCCAAAGCAACTTTATCCCAGGGAGCCACTTAGAGATTTCACACAGAGGAGGGATAAGATCAGATTTACTATACTGCAAAATGGACAGCACTGGAGAGTGGGCTGTGGGTAAGAACAGTTAGAATACTAGTCTAGGATCCGAGCAATACATGATGTGGACCTGGACTGAAGCAGTTGCATGGATCATGGAAACAGGAGAGGAGGACACAGAGTTCTGTGATATTTATGCAGCAAAGTTGACTAAAAAGAAGACAAGACTCAACAAAAACTGAGCTTAACATACACATTGGTGGTCTAAAAGTAACTGCAGTACAATTGTTTCAAGTGCCATGCCTATAAGAATAAAAACTTGCCCATAGGAAGAGAAAAGCCTCTCTGGAATATTGCTTCCATCCCAGGAAAGCTTCCAAATACTGAAGTATGTTTTCATAAATTACCAGCCATTATTATTATACTCACAGAGTACAACCTCAAAATTTCTTATAACAAGATAATCTTGCTATCATCCACAAAAGAGAAAATATGATACCCAGTTAAAATCTTAGTCTAATTGTGTTTTAAACATATAGTTTATTCTCAATATTCACAGCACTTGTTTTATGAAGTCACCACAAACATCGAATTAACAAATACCAAACCATTGCTTTTAGGGGAAATATAGAAGTAGGTTCCTACAAGCCTCTGATCACAACACTTTTGTTAACTAATCAATACATAATCTTGTTTTATGTGTGTTTTATTCAAAGACACTGTATTTAACACATATTGTTGGTTCATTATCATTAACTCACAGCCAACACTGCTCTAACTCATACCCAAAGGAAGCTTACCTAATACACAAATTTTCTCTGTAAGGCACATCGCAGCCTTCTTGTGCTTAGGAACACTAGACAGCCCTTCAGTACTACCTTAAACACCAAAATCAACAACATAAAGCACAAAAATCAGGGAAAACACAGCACTAAATAGACTACAAAAAATAAATACTTGTTTATAGTATGAAAGCTGAAATAAGAAGGTAAAGTATTGCCTTGTTTGACCTTAACAGGGAATGTGCATGTCAGATAACTCAAATTTTTTCACTTGTCTGTACATGTCTGTGAGTGACTACAAAAGCACCAGAAGTACCTATTTGGGGGTTTCAAATAGTAATAGATTATAGCAAGTCAGCAAATTTGCAAATACAGAATCCACAAATTATGAGAATTGACTATATTTCCAAGAGATCATGTCCTACTTTGAGGCCTCAAAAAGCACTTTCGTAGGTGGTCAGAGAAAGTCAGTAACAATGCCAAATTTTTACTTTTGTTCTTTTCCAGAATTAGATCAAAAGTGTCTCTTCAGACTTCATATCAAGATGACCCCTTTGCTCATCTTCCATGAGCCTGGATAAAGCTCAGTTTTAAATCAGGTTTTAAATACAAGAAGATGAAAGCTTTGAAAAATTGAGAAGCAAGTTCTTATTTCAGGAAAAAAGAATGAAAAGGACCAGGAATGAATTCTAGATGACCTGATTCCTAAACAAATGTTCCATCTTCTGTGGTAGTGCTTCTCAAACTTTAGTGTGCCCCTGAATCCCCCAGGGAACTTGCGAATAATGCAACTTCTGGTTCAGAAGGTCTGAGATGAGACCTAAAGATTCTGCATTTCTAACTAGCTCCCAGATGATGCTAATAATGCATAGGCTTTGGGTAGTGAAGGTGTAGATCACAAGCTCCCCCCAAAATTTATCAGCCTCAATATGGACCTACATCCAATAGATGGAATTACTTAGATTTTAAAAAAACATTTCAGTTTAAAGTTATACGTTACAACATTAAAAAGTAAGTAAATTCTCAAAATATCAACAGTTCTACATGTAAAGCAGTCTAGAATTGACAATGCTATTCATTTTACTGCCTAAGTCTATCAGTGTTGTAAGGAAAATAAAACAAAGTAATTAGATTTCAATACTGCTTTCCAAATAGGATCTCAGATTTGGGAGTATTTTTCTTCTCTCTCAAGTGACCATTAGCAGCATTAAGGAAGTAAAGATAACATCATCTGAAAGGTACAGAATGCTTCATTTGCAGGCAACTGACACACAAGTGGGCAAAGTACCACTTGTCCATTATAACATGCAGATAAGAGAAGCTGTTATCTGCAGATAAAGGCATTTGCTTCTCATTGCCTCTGTGCTCTTACCCCCAGATACACACAATAAATCAAAGACAACTTTGTGAAATAAAGGGCAGTAAAAGCGCATATCACACAACCTGTCATTTTGGAAGGAAATCTGGCACCAAACAGCCAGTGAGAAGAGCAGTTTGATGCAAATGTCCCAGTGGAAATCTGATTTCCAAGATATAATTCAGAGGAACATTAGTCTCCCATAAAGAGTTGTAGAGCTACAAAAATAACAACAAACCAGATAAAAAGCAGACTGTGTTCTCTAGAACTGCAGAGGGACGGACAATTGTAGAAGGCAGAGAGTAAGAAAGGCCTCTGGGACACTCAGGACTGATTCTTTCAGGTCACTGATTCCAACTTGATAGTTTGTGTTTAATAATTTAAATTTAACAATTCAAAGTTCCGTTTGAGACCAAACATAGGGTTCTTCACCACTTGAGCAAGTCTGATTTTCCATGCTACTGGAGGACTATTCATGGCTGTTTTTCTCCCCTTATACCAATTTTCTTTCAGTACACATGGTACCAATTGCAGTTAAGAAGAAAAAATAATTGTCTTCATTTGACTACTTCTCACTAACGTAACCTTGTTTTTGTTGTATTTTTAAATTTGACAACAGAAAGACAAAATGCAGATAATTTTACTTCAATGAGGACCTCACATTTTAGCTCAAACTATGAATTGAGAACATTTCAGAACATATGTAATGAGTTATATGAAAATAAATGATTAAAGAAAGAGCAGAGATGATAGTAAAAATGTCATGCTCAAGGGATAAAAGATAGATATTAGGAGGAATGTATTTGAAACAACAGACACACTGGAAAAAGTCCTCATCTATATTCATGTACAAATTCGGTTTTGCTTTGCTCAAAACCATAGGAGAAAAGAATTGCAAAGAAAAGCTGCTATTTTCCGATACACATCAGAAATTCTTCAAGCAAACAGAGGGACAAAAAAACTATTTGTCCCAGGAATCCCACTTTTAGGAATCTGCACTAAGAAAACACCTCCAATAAAAAAAAATACATATGTACAAGATTATTCATTAAAAACAGTTTGCAATTACAAAATATTGGAAGCAACCTAAATGTCCATAAATAGAAGAATGTTTAACTAAACTATGATACAGTTACATGATGGAGTACCAAGCTGCTATTAAAAAAAGGAGGATGATCTCTATGAACTGATATGAAATGATTTGCAGGATGAACTGTTAAAAGTAAAAAAGGCAAAGTACAGACTTTAAGTGTCCCCACCACCACCCTCTCCATGCATCCACCAAATGGTAACTGTGGGTGATAATGAATGTGTTAATTAATTTGACTATGGAAATCATTATACAATATACACACATATTAAATCATCACAGTTTGCTTCGAATATATACAATTTTTACTTCCATAAAAACAAATTTAATTGTATTTTTATAAATGTGTAAACATTTTTAAAAAGCAAATCGCAAAAAGTATCTGTAGTATGCTATCCTTCATGTAAGAAAGAAAACATTCATGTATCTTCTCATTTGTGCAAAATAAATACATTAAGAATAAACCAGAAAGTAAAGATATTGGTTATCTAAGGCAATAGATGAAAGGGATGAAAAAGCGGGGGACTGGAAAGGAGTGCTAGGAAGGAAAAGGGAATGACACTTCTGTGTATACTGTTTTGTATAGCCCTGACTCTGAGAAGCATTGTCACGTTTAATGTACTGAAAATATAAGTCAGTAAAAAAAACACCCAGTGTGTTTGGGGGAAGGAGACAAAATGGAATATAAACACTAACAAAAGAACCTAATTATATCACAAGTAAATAATGTAACCACACTGAAGAGGGTGGGGAAGAAAAGAACTAACCTTATTAACTGTGTAAAACAGCATCTTGACTGGCAACCGTATTTTAAGACAAAAGGAAAAAACAGTACCCAGAAGTACTCTAGTTAGTAAATGTGTTTCTTACAAGGGAACAGGTTAGCAGTTCTGAAACTCCATGTCTACTAGGATTAAAGAAATACAGAAACATATTTACATATATTATAGATAATGAAAACCAGGTTTCTCACCATCGGAGAAAGAAGGCTATAATGAATCATGTGTATTAAATTAGAATCAAAGGTTTCAGTATGAACTCTTAGTTTTTTTAATAGATGAATGTATAGATAGATGAATAGATAAATAGATAGAAAAAGAGAAGCTCAGAAAATGCCTTAGTTCATTTTGTGCTGCTGTAACAGAAAATCTGAGATTACATAATTTATAAAAAACATAAATTTATTTTCTCACAGTTCTGGAGGCTGGGAAATCCAAGATCAATGTGCCACCATCTGGCAAGGGCCTTCTTGCTGTGTCGTCCTATGGCAAAAGGGCAAAAAGAAGGCAAGAGAGAGCCAAAAGGAAGCAATACCCATTCTCTTATAAGAAACCCACTTTTGAAATAACAAACCCATTCTTGCAGTAACAGCATTAATACATTGATAGGGCAGAGTTCTCACAGCCTAATCACCTCTTAAGGGTCTCACCTCTTAATACTGTTATAGCGGCAATTTAATTTCAACATGAGTTTGGGAGGGGACAAACTTTTAAACCATAGCAGATAAATATAGATGTGTGTTTGCATAGTTAGTCCACTCATATATATTTCTTAGCTGTTGCTAGGGCCAAGAAGCAATGACACTCCAGTAGCAACAAACATACCTAGAACCCAGTCCCTAGTTTCTAAATACCATTCTTCCATAAAAGGAATCATAAAAGGGTGGGATAGAAAAAATATTTGTAGAATTAGTGGTCAGAATTTTCTAAATTTTATGCAAGCAATCAGTCCACATATTCAAGAAGTTCAACAAACCCCAAGCCAAATATGAACTATACCAAGATATATCATTAAAAAATTGCTAAAAATCATTAAGAAAAAAATTTTAAAAACCAGAGGGGAAAAAAAGTTACATATGGTAGAACAAAGATAAGAATGACATACTTCTCATTAGAAACAATACAAGGAAAAAAAACCTAGGAGCAACATCTTTAAAATACAGAAATAAAAACAACTATCAACCTAGGATCTATACTAGCAAAGAGATCTTTCAAAAACAAAGGTAAAGATTTTTTCAGATATATAAAAACTGGAGAAATAACTATCAATCAATCATAAAATATGTTAAAATAAGTTGTTCAAGAAGGAAGAAAATGATATTAGATAGAAATATGGGTCTATGCAAAGGAATGAAGGGCAGCGAAATAATTGCTTGGAAAAATATAAGATTCTTTTTTCTTATTTAAATCTCTTTAAAATATAACTGACTACACAAAAATAGTAACAATGGAGTGTCGTGGTACCCCATAAATATATACACCTACAATGTACCCACAAAAATTAAAAATAAATAAAAATAAAATGTATTAAACAACAGAAAAAAAGGCTAGGAATGGAGAAATAGATGTATACTATGACAAGGTTCATAGACTATAAGCAAGGTGATATACTATCACTTGAAGGTGGACTTTTATAAGTTAAATATGTATACTATGAACCACAAAGCAACCAATAAAAGCACAAAATAAAGAATTATACCTAATAAGCTAACAGATGAGACAAAAATAGAATCATAAAAATAATAAAAGATAAGGCAGGTAAAGGAAATAGAGAGGAGATGGAACAAATAGAAAACATGGCAAGATAATAGATTTGAACCTAATCATATCAACAATTATATTAAGTGTCAGTGGACTAAACACCCCAATTAAAAGGCAGAGATTGTCAGATTAAATTAAAAAGCAAGACTCAACTACATACTGGCTACAAGAAAGACACTTTGCATATAAAGGTACAAATAGGTTTAAATTTGGAATGGGAAAAGAGATGGTTTGGCTCTGTGTCCCCACCCAAATCTCATGTTGAATTATAATCCCCAGCGTTGTGGGAGAGGCCTGATTGGAGATGACTGGATCATGGGGTGGATTTCTCCCTTGCTGTTCTGATGATAGTGAGTGAGTTCTCATGAGATCTGGTTGTTTAAAAGTGTGTAGCACTTCCCCCTTCACCCTCTTCCTCCTGGTCCAGCCATGTAGGACATGCTGGCTTCCCCTTTGCCTTCCATCATGCTTGCATGTTTCCTGAGGCCTCCCCTAACCATGTTGCCCATACAGCCTGTGGAACCATGAGCTAATTAAACCTCTTTTCTTTATTAATTACTCAGTCTCAGTTCTTTATAGCAGTGTGAGAACAGATGAATACACATACTAACACTATTAAAAAAAGAACTGGAGTAGTTATGTTGTTGTGTTAATATCAGACAAAGTACATTTCAGAGAAAAGAATATTAACAGGGATAAACTTATTTCATAATGATAAAGGGCTCCATTTATCACAAGGACATAACAATCCTAAACGTGTCAATATTATGCTTCGGAACAGAGCTTCAAAACACATAAAGCAAAACTGATAGAACTGCCAGGAGAAACAGACATATCCACAATTATAGCTGGAGATTTCAAAAAGACTCTCTTGATTGATAGAACAAGTATTGAGAAAAATTAGTTAAGGATATGAAAGACTTAAACATTATCAATGTTGACATAACATTCCACCCAACAACAGTAGAATACACAATCTTTTCTAGCAAAAATAAGATATCTGCCATGATAGGCCACATTCTTGGCTATTAAACAAAACTCAATAAATACAAAAAGGATTCAAGTCATACAAAGTATGTTCTTCCCACAAACAAATAAATTTAGAAATTAATAAGAGAAAGATCTCTGGAAAAACCTCCAACTATTTGAAAATGAAATAATACATTTCCAAGTCATCCATGGATTAAAGAAAAAAATCAAAAGATAAATTAGAAATAATTTTGAACTGAATGAAAATGAAAAGACAACATATCAAAAATTTTGGGATGCAGCTAAAACAGTATTTAGGGAAAAAATTACAGCATTTAATGGCTATATGGGAAAGGAAGAAAGGTCTCCAATCAATGACTTCAGCTTCTACATTCAGAAATCAGAAAAACTATAGAAAACTGATCCCAAAGCAAGTAGAAGGAACAAACTGGGATCAGAGCTAAAACCAATACAATAAGACAATGAAAGAACAAGAAAGAAAAATTAATGAAACCAAAAACTTGCTCATTGAGAAAATCAACAAACTTGATAAATCTCTAGTTGGACTGATTTGAAAAAGCAGAGAGAAGATATGAATTACCAATGTGAGTACTGAGAAAGGTAATAACACTACAGCTTCAAAGGATACTGAAAGCATAATCAAAGAATATTATTAAAAACATTATACCAATAAATTCAGTAACCTAGATGAAATGGACTAATTCCTTGAAAGACACAAACTACCACAGCTCACTCAAAAAAAATCAGACAACTTGAATTGATCTCTATCCACTAAAGAAGTTGACATCATAGTTAAAAAGTTTCCCACAAATAAAACTCCAGGCCCAGACAGTTTTACTGGTGAAATCTCCAAAACATTTAAGGAAGACTGGTAACAGTTCTACATAATCACTTCCAGAAAACAGAATAAAAAGGAACACTTATCAATTCAGTTTATGAGGCCAGCACTCTGTTGTTGCAAAAATCAACATTATAAGAAGACTATACACCAAAAACGCCCATGAAAATTGATGAATAAATTCTAATTAAAATTTTAGCAAAATTACCAGTTTGGGCAACACAGTGAGACTCCATCTCTACAAAAAATAAAAAATTAGCCAGGCATAGTAGTGCACATCTGTACTCCAAGCTAGTCAGGAGGCTGAGGTGGGAGGACTGCCTGAGCCCAGGAGGTCAGGGCTGCAGTAAGCCATGATCACACCACTGCACTCCAGCCTGGGCAACAGAATGAGATCCTGCCACAAAAAATGTTTTTAGCAAATCAAAATCAAATCCCACAACATAAAAAATATAATACATTATGACCAAATAGTATTTTGCAGAAACGTAAGGGGTTGTGTTATAAGAATGTTGGCGAAAAGTAGCATCCAGATCAGACCAGAAATTTGCGGTCACAATACCTTAGAATTATCACCAGTTAGGCCTTTACAGAGATGTAATTGGAAATTAATGTCAACCTACTCTATAGCATCATAGCTATATATGAATTTATGTTTTATCAAATGCACAATTTATTTAGCTTCTACCTCATAAATTGAGAGGGGAATAATAAATCTGGTTTTCTGCAACAAAAACAATGGATTGATAGCTTTAATGTATAAACATTCTAATAAAACAATCAAATACCACTAACAGAAAAATAGCCAGAGCAAAAGAACAGAAAATCCATAAAATGCAAATAATTCTTTAAGTTTTACCTCATAATATAAAAGGGATATATCATTTGCCATCTTTAAATCTATAAATTCCAAATTTTAAGAAACCTTTGTCAATGGCAACAGTGGGTTGTGATTGACATTTTCTTATACAATTAGTGGGGATATTGGTAAGCAACCTTTCAGAAAGCTCTTCTAGCAAAAATTTTCAATATTTAAAAATATTCATGCTTAATTCTAACACAAGTTAATTAGTTTAAACAATGAAATGTGAAGACAAAGATTTAAGTGCTACTAATCATAATCTTATATTAGTAAAAAAGTGGAAACAACCTACATATATAACATTAGGGAAATTGCTAAATAAATGAACTTCATCATGGCCATTTAATGGTATTTTTAAAGACATGAGAAAGTTCTAATTGAATGAAAAATATCAGGACACAAATCTGGTACAGCAATATTTCAAATCTGTCTCATACCCCAGGTTTTAAAAGTTTAGCACTGCTCTTCAAGTACTTTCACCGAATTGTGACCTGAAGTGGCTAAGCAACTAAAGGCTTGAGCACCACCAAATAGAAATTCTGAACTCAGAAAATCCAATCCATCCTTCTAATGCTAACCTGGCTGCGACCTGGGGGTGAAATAGTCACAGATCCATTAGCAAAATGGCTTCCACGTCAAGAGGCATGCTGAAAGTAAATGGTAGAAAAGAGTATGCAGTGAAGAAGAGTAGGGACAAATGGGAATTTAAATGCCTGAGGTATTTGTTCACATTCTAGTCCATCACAATGATAAACTGGAGTCATTTTATTAGTGCTTTCTTTCAAAAACTAGAATAAGGCCATTTCAAAATATCACTTCAGGATAAGACACTCACTCCTGGAACTCGACTGCCAGTACATAAAAATAGCACCTTGGGCTAAGAAGCTAAGGAAGAAGAGACAGAGGATGAACATCCAAACAAAAAATAGTCTTTTATTGGTATTTGAAATATTCTTCCAAAAGAGTCCTGATTTTTCTCAAGTTGGAAAACCATTTTTATCCTCAGTTATGAAATACTAAGGTTACCATGCAGAGTGACACAATTCATCCCAAGATTACATCGTAGAATTGGCAAAGTTATTCAACATGACTTCTTTCTCCCACAATTCTTGATTGGTGGATACGGCTAAGAAAAGAAAACCAGCAAATGCAGCATTTTAAATTTGTGGGTACATTCTTTCTTCCTTTTCACAGAGTATCATTTCAGCACTGTTGATAGTTTGCCTAAAATAAACCCACAAATAAAACCAGCAAGATTCCTATGGTTATTCTGACCCATAGCCTGTAGTATTAACATGTAATTGAAACCTCTAAATGTTTCAGTGCTCCAATGCTTACTCCATTTTTTGCCATCATATAAGAATTGGTGTGTTCTCATTACACTGCAATGATGAGAACATAAATCAAGTTAGACCACCCTTCTATCTAACTTTTCTGTTTTTTCTAGAGACACATTAGACAACTCCCTAAGAAACCTCGACTACAAATACCAACTTGACTTGAAAAGGGAATTAAAAGGAAAGAGAGAAAACACCTGCCAAGCAGATAGACACACTTATCATTCCCAGACGCATCTCAAACCACCTCCCAAGCTCCAATTATAGCAATTAGTGGTCAAGATAAACCTCTCACTCTAAGAAGGTGATTCAGCAATGGAATCAAGGGTTTCCATTCACTTTACTGCAGACAACTGCTACTTACCAAGGTTAAATTCAACCACCAAACAACCAACATTCTGGAAATTATCCTTTAGGACAGAAACATATATCCTGTTTTTGCTTCCTAACACTCAGTTTTGTTTTATACCTTCAAGAACAGAAAAGACCTATAAGATGCAAAGAGAATCCAAGAATTTGTGGACATAAAACTCAGTATTTCATGAGAAATGTTAATATAGATTTCCTGTTTTACAATATAAAAACTCCTCTCAGCCAATCATCCAGGGGTCAAATCATGTCCAAGTAAAATTAAGAATCTTTAGATTAATATTAAAATATGGTAAAATTCGGAAGTCAGTTCAAAGGTGTTATCCTTCATTAATTACCATGTATATTCTACCTATCAGTTACAAGCTACCTGTCAGTACCTGAATTACTTGGGTTTCCTTCTGTCTTAAAATATAATATTTTTTAATGAATGCATATTTGAAACTACATAAAATTTAAACATATCAAACACAGTTATGATGGTGGTCACACAACTGTACACATTTGTCGACATTCGCCAAATTATACACTTAAAATTGGCAAATTTTATTGTGTATGTGTGTACATATATAGAATCTTCACAACAAAGTGGATTATACAATCATATTAGAGTTCCACAGAACATAAATGTGAACTGATAATTCACTCACAAAACATGAAAATAACAGTGAATGGGGAGAAGATGTAAGGAAAGAGAGAAACTTATTTCCACTAAAACAAGGTTTCTCAGTTTCAGCACTACTGACATGTTGGGCCACATAATTCTCTGTCATGCAGGACCATCCTGAGCATTATAGGGTACTTAACAACATCCCTGGCCTCTACCCACTAGATGCCAGTTGCACCTTCTCCCTTCAGTTGTGACATCCCAAGATCTTTCCATTGTCAAATATCCCCTATGGGGAAGGGCAAAACCGCCCCCAGTTGAAAACCTTTGCATTAGACTCTTATTAAAAAACCTACCATGTAAATTCAGCTAAGGCTAGTGGTGAAAGGTAACAAACTGGGAGAAAGGGGAGAAAATGACGAATACTGATGGCTTAAGAGTTATTTAGAACACTTTCAAATATAGGTAATCAATACAATCAATGCCTTCCTCCACAGCTAATGAGCACATGCAAATTAGAAAAGATCTCAAGTACATTTTTCCAGGAGTCATCATTATACTAATGTGTCAAGTGTCATGGCCATAAATCATTGCCATTGACCAACTCTCTCAATAATTTCATAAATTGGTGATTTGTTCCAGTAGAACACAGAAGAATTAAAGAATTGATCATATACTCTGAGGACAGAATGAAAATATGCATTAGATTTTCAATAGATGATTTTTCAAGAAATTGGCTTTTTAAAAATTCAAGCCCCTAAATTTAACATTTAGTCAAATTAAAAGAAAAATCTATACTACTCATTCCTACTAATTAAACTAACAAAATACAGTTTAAGTAAGGCCCTGTGGGGGACAGACTCTGGGCAAATAGCTCATTTGATCTTTTTATCTCCTAACATATGATATACCAAGTTAAAATAAATAATTTTTTAAAAAATAATTCCACGTTTGGGAATATATTCCAAGGAAATAACCACCAAAATAAATTAGATGCAAAATATTCAAAGCATTCCTGTTATTAAATATTGCAAAACTCCCAATTCTGCAAACTGAGGTGAAGCAAAAGATACAATACTTAATAAACACATAAATGATGGCTGAAAGAAATTTGAGCAATCCATTTAGTCTAACGCCAGGTCTCTGAACCACTGAGGGGATCTGAAGGTAGTAAAGAAGGTCCACTGGGCATTCTTAGGACTTGAAAGAAAATGCCTAGGCCAAGGTTCCAGGTGGTGGTGCTAAGCTGCAAGATTCAGAGAAACAAAGAAACAAGCTCAATCAGAACACAAGTGATCCTGTATTTGTTCATTTGCATTGCATTGCTATAAAGGAATACCTAAGACTCTGTGATTTATAAAGAGGTTTATTTGGCTCATGGTTCTGCAGGCTGTACATGAAGCATGGTACCAGCATCTGCTTGTGGTGAGGGACTCAGGCTACTTCCACTCATGGCGGAAGGCAGTGGGGAGCCCCCATGTCACATAGCAAGAAGAGGGAGCAAAAGAGAGGGGAGAAAGGTTCCAGGCTTTTAATCAGTTGTTGCAGGAACTCTTAGGAACCTAACAGAGCAAGAACCTACTCATTACCAGGAGAATGGCACCAAGCCATTAATGAGAGGGATCCACCTCCATGACCAAAACACCTCCCACTATGTCCAACCTCTAACACAGGGAATCATATTCAACATGAAGCTTGGAGAAGACCAATATCCAAACTATGTCAGATCCATTGAATAATTATATATTTTTGTATTGTATTAAAATTATTATCTGTATATAAATATTTTATATATATTGTATAAAAATTCCAAGAATTATATAAATAAAAACATTTCTTAAAAATGTAATTTATCTTTCAACTAATAGAAGTTAGGGGAAAAATAAGATGCATCTTATGAGAAAATGAAGGCCCAGAAATTGATATGTTTGTTTGGGCAACAAACATATGAAAATATATACTTCCTCATTATTACCCAGAGAATGCAAATTGAAAGCACACCTACCAGATTGAAAAAATATTGAGAAGTTTAATAAGAGGAAGTGCTGGAGAAGATGCAGACAAATAGAATTGTCACCAATATACAACCATTGTAAAAACCAGTTTAACAGTTATAACTTCACACATGTTCAACAGGAAAGAAAAAAATGTTTACAGCAGCATTATTCATAAAAGCAAATTGAAGACCATCCAAATTTCTAATAATGGAACAGGTAATTTGTGGTATAGTCATATAACTAAATACTATACAGCAATGAAAAAGAAATATAGCCCCAAGCAGCAACATGGAATGGATCTCAAACAACATTAAGTTAAGGATGTTACAAAATACAAAGACTATTATTCAATGTATATAATGTTTAAAAATACATCAAAAAAAGAGAAAAGAACTTGACCACTTAAGAGTTCATTCATAGGTGGTACAAGTATAAAGAAAATCAAGGCGATGGTAAGTAAGTTTGTATAGAGTTTCTCAGGAGAGGGGAGAGGCGAATGAGAAGAATATAACAGAGAAGGAGAGGGGAACTCAGGTGGCTTCTGGGAGTACTGACAATGTTTTCTTTCTTATCCTGGGAGATTAACTACATGAGTATGTGATTTTTAATTAAATTATTCTCTAAGCTGTACATAAATATTTTTGTAGCCTTTTATACATCTCTCACAACATAAAGACTTTTTCAAACACAAAAAAAGACACACAATCATTTATACATATGCAAGTCTACACCTGAATAACATTAACTAGGAAAAGCAGAACTCCGCATGTTTGAGATGTTTTGAGAGATCAATTTGAATAAGGGAAATGTGGAGAAATTTTCAAGTTTAGATATAAGGGAAAAGAAGAGAGAAGGAAAGGATCATACAAGTTTCAGGAAATGGCAGAATGGCCCACCCTAATTTTATTACTTCATCACAATCACAATTGTATCAACAATAAAGTGCTTTAAATCATGGCCATGTTTTAATAATGCTCATGTGAATATTATCTAAAATAGTCCTTTTCCAGTTCTACTCCATTATTTATATATCTCCCTTTAAAAAATCAGGTTTATGTTTCTTCATGCTAAAATAATTACTAATTAGAAAAGTAAATCTGGTGTTGCTGTCAATGAGTAATTAGGGAAGGCTGACAGGTAAGCAAAGGATTACTATACAACGTGAGTACTATAATGGATGGGCAAAGTTCAAAGAAAACATAAAGGAAGGAAAATGACAGGCAGGGAGAGCATGTCACAAAAGGCAAACCTTCCCAGAAAATGTGACATTTGAATGAAATCTTGAAGACAAGTGAGATTCACTAAGCAGAGAAACTAGAACTGGTGACCAGAATGAAAGCTAAAAATGGGGAGGAGGTGCAGTGAGGACCATAAAGCGTCGTTTATCAGCACACGCATGGAATTTTGAACTTAGTCTTGTAGATAACATGAAACTACCAATTTTATCACACTGGCTTTATGAGATTGTTTTGGAATAACTATTTCAACAGAATGGATGGGATAAAATGAGGCTAGAGGTAGGAATACCAGGAAACTGCTGTAAATGTCCAAGTGAGAGAAAAAAACAGTGGTGAGATGAAGAGAAGGAAAGGGATGCAAGAGCTACTAATTTAATCTAAGACTGAAATTCACCACGGCTTGGTGATTCATGGGATGTGAATGAGGCTGAAAAGAAAAAATCTAGGATTTGTAGTTGAGGCAAGTGGATATAATAGATGCAAGGGAAGATTTGTGAGAGGCAGGAGTGACAGAAAAAAGACAAACTCCATTCTTTAATTGCTGGAGCAGGTGTAGGGAGCTACTTTACAAACAAAAGGTAACAACTTTACACATTATGCTAAATTTAGACTTAATCTGAATGCAGCTTTCTCAGTCTCTCTGATTAATGCCCCATCTTACAAATAGATTTTTTAAAAATACAAATCATCCAGAATCCTTATTAGTCAAAACTTTACAATTATAGGGACCTCACACAAAGGGAAGTCAGAGGCCCCAAAGCAGGGTTAGAAAAATATTGACATGGTTACAAATGAACACTCAATTTAAGCCAGGTCTGTTGAAGTTAGGCCCCAGGATCTAAAATACTTCCTTCTGCCACCTGATAGATCTAGGACAGGAGAATGGTATCTCAGTTTGGTGTGATGGTATTAATAGAAGTAGAACACATGTGCATTAACTAATATCACTTAAACAGTTTGTGTTAATGAGCTTTGGATTTGTAACGTATGATGAATTATTGTCATTGATGTTGGGGTATAGCTGGTCTTACAAGCAGAAAAAGAGGTCCATCTATAGGATGTGATTTTAACAGCCTGGGAGGAATTTCTTTTTAGAACTAGACTTTCTCCAACCTTAAATTCTTACCAGAGGTAATATAGCTAATTATCCTGATACAGGCAAGAACTCCTCTTGCCAATCATGGGCATTATCTGTGACTGGTCAAATTACTTTCTGAAAGCAGGTTCAGGTAGAGGAGGCAAGATCACCCCAGCTGAACAAACTTTTACTTGGCCATGTGCCAATGAGCCTTATCTGTGCGTCCATGTGCAGATTACTTTGTCTAGCTAGTGTCAGCTCATAGGAAAATGCCTGATGGTTCCCATTGCTTTCAGCTTTGTTTCTTTAAAGTAAAGCAAAGTAAACCTTGCATCTCCAGCAGCTTTTAATGCCTTGGCCTCTGTCTTGTTCAAAGTGGTTGGGGGCTTATAGCCATAGGAGGAAAGTTCACATTCTTACCATATTTCACAGCAGCAGGAGAAATAATACCCAGATGTCTGAGCCAGCAATTTGGAGTGTTTTAGGCACAAGATAATTTTGCTTTAAATGGCAGAGTGGAAAGACTGTCTCCATGAAAGTCTTCAGGATTTCTTATGTCTTACCCACAGCAGCCATAAACTAAAGGGAAGAAAAATGTTTATAGATTTGATACGGTTTGGCTGTGTCCCCAACCAAATCTTGAATTGTAGCTCCCATAATTCCCACATGTCATGGGAGGGACCCAGCGGGAGGTAACTGAATCATGGGGGCAGGTCTTTCCTGTGCTGTTCTTGTGATAATGAATAAGTCTCCCAAGATCTGATAGTTTTATAAAGGGGAGTTCCCCTGCACATGCTCTCTTGCCTGCTGCATGCAAGATGTGTCTTTCTCCTCTTTTGCCTTCTGCCATGATTGTGAGGCTTCCCCAGCCATGTGAAACTGTGAGTCTATTAAACACCCTTTTCTTTAAAAATTAATCTTGGGTATGTCTTTATTAGCGGTGTGAGAACAGACTAATACAAGATTCAAACCTTTAAAAGTGAATGAGCCGTTGCTCAGTTGCTCGCAAGGCACTGGCCTGACATTAAGGTCTTTTAGACCATCTCCAGCATCCACTATATGTAAACCTTTGTAACTCTCACTTGAGAAACTGAAGTTTTGATCTGGGACGATAGAAAAAAAATTTGACAAGATGGATCTGTCCTCAGTTTTCCACAAAGGAGCCATGTGGGGTAATTATCCCCACTACAGTTGTAAACTTTGACCTTTGTGGAAAACAGAGGCTTCTCCTTTGTGCATCAAGCCTTGGCCAGCTTTCGGAAGCCAAGGCTGGAGTTAATGAGAATTTATCCCTTCGAGCAGCAGAGATTCTCAGAGTACCCTCCAACCCATCTCTCCAAAGGTTTACCCTGGAGAACTGTACTCCTGGAATCATGCACTGGGCCCAGTGGAGCTGGAGAGGTCCAACTTGAAACCTCACTTTAAACACGACCTTGGGGCACACTCTGGACCTCAGCTGCCTCCTCTCAGAATGAGGAGTAGTAATTACTTCCTCAATAGATTGTTACAAAGATTAAACAAGATAATGCATGTGAAGTGCTTAGTACTATCCTTGACCCTGATTAAATGCTTAATGATCATAGTAACAGCATCACCATAACCTAACACAGTCAACCGCATGCAGTGGGTACTCCTCTGTTACTGACAGAAAAATTCATAACTCTCATTTTGCTCCAAATGGACCACACAGCCCTTTTCTCTCTTTAAGCAATAATAATCCACTTTGAGAAAAATTGTCTAAATCAAGAATAGAAGTATCTTCTTTCTCCAAAACCACTAAAGAAAACACTTAGGAACAGGGCCCATATTTGCCTTAAATTAATTTATTTATTTGCTAATTATGGAAAACAGGAACAAAATATATAAAATCCGAATTGTTTAATGTTCAATATGCTACACTGAAGACCCTGTCATAAAAAATGAACTAAACTTCTTCTGTAAAGGGCCAGATAGTAAATATTTTAGGCTTTCTGGGTCATATAGTCTCTGATGTAGCTAGTCAACTCTGCTGTTTTGGTGTGAAGACAGCAATAGAAAATACATAAAGTTTATTTACAAAAAGAAGTGGCTGGCTTGATTTAGCCCACAGGCCATAGTTTGCCAAGCCCTAAACTAAAGCCAGGTCTGTCAACATGTAAACATACTAAACAATGTTGAGCAAAAATGCAAGTTCCAAAACAATATGCATGGCATGATTCATTTATAAGTTTAAAATATGGAAATACTTAACTATAGATATGTAAATATTAATATGTATATAAAAATAAGCTCAACTGATAAACTCTGAATTTATGACAGAGAGGAGAATATATAGGGGCATCAACCGTAAATTTTTCATATTTCTTTAAGAACTGAATACCTGAGACAAACAAGGCATAATGCCATGATCAACTATCTAGTAGATCTAGTAGTAGATACACTATTCATTTAGTAGATATACATAAAATTATCATATTGTTCTCTGTTTTAGAATTACATTTGAAATACATCGCCAAAAAATTTAAATGCCTAATAGGAATGAAACAAAATTCTTTATTTTGAAGAGACAAGGCTTAAAAATCAAGTTAATGCATTGTTGCTTTGCATTATTTATTTATTTATTTATTTTTGAGACAGTCTGACTCTGTCACCCAGGCTGGAGCGCAGTGGCACAATCTTGGTTCACTGCAACCTCTCCCTCCCAGGTTCAAGTGATTCTCCTGCCTCAGCCTCCTGAGTAGCTGGGATTATAGGTGCATGCCACCATGCCTGGCTAATTTTTGTATTTTTTTTTAGTAGAGACGGGGTTTCACCATGTTGGCCAGGCTGGTCTCGAACTCCTGACCTCACATGATATTCTCACCTCGGCCTCCCAAAGTGCTGAGATTGGTGTGAACCACCAATTCTGGCCTTGTATTAATTTAATCAAATCCCTAAAATGGACTGGGTTAATGAACTACTACATCACAAATGAGATGATGTAGTAAAAAATAAAGGCACTCCATCTTTTAGACATAAAACTATATAGTAGAAAATGTCCAGGGTAATTTTGACTTTTTAAAAAAGAATTAACAGTTCTCTTCATTATAAAAGTAGTTCATGTTATATATAAAAGGAGGAAAAAACCTTGGAAAATAAAGAAAAGCACACAGAAAGAAGTAGTCTACCAATCGTCTTATCACCCAACCACAGCTGTTAATATTTTGATGTGGGTCCCCTTCAAGATTTGTTACATGCATTTTTTTCCTTACAAAAATGGCTTACCATATATTGATGTATATATGTGTATACATATACACCCACATATGTATATGCATATGTACACAATACATATACACATATGTATACTCATACATATATATGTATATGTATACATGTGTACATATATACACACACATACACGCATGCATATATATGTAACTTGTAGATAGCTCATTTGAAGTGTTTTTAGTACAATATTCACTTATGTACCTTTCTTTTCCTCTATTTTTTCTCTCAACATAAGTAGCATGCTATATACTCAGAGTTCACTTCTAACATCTTAGTTTAAAAGACTTTGAGTTTCCAATGATGTGGAGAAGTGTACTTTTCCTCCATTTGTCATCTAGATGGGAAAAAAGCCCCCCAAAGTGCTCATTGAGGCACCACTCAAAGAGCGGCCTGTTCTAAGCCATTGACATAACCGTCAGGTCAGCTACCACCTCTGTATACCAGGGCTATCTTTTGAAAACCACAACATACAAAGCAGTTACTTGTTTGTCCTCAAAACATCTCTGAAGGATATAAACTAAAACAACCTGCAGCCTCACTTCCCAAATAGAGCAGCAGCTGTTAAGGAGATTAATAAGTAACTTGCTCTAACCCTGTAGGAGAACCTTTATCCCTTAGGAGAACCTTTATCCCTTAGACAAGACTTTACTGGAATCAAAGGCATCCATTAATGCTGCTAGCCAAATGGTTTGCTTTGCTGTACCTATTATACCTATTATCAGCAAGCAACTCAGCATTATCTGCATTTATAACTCTGGGCTTACTGTGTAGTTGAAAAGAATACCGTTTACTATCTTATGCGTCTTAAATGAACATATGGCCTTTCACAACTTTGTATCTCCACCCCAACCTCCTCTTTTAATTTCAATCCTGTCTTTCTGGCCACTTCAAACATCTACCTAATCACCCATTTTGGTTAGCCAAGGGGGTTTAAGAGAGGAGGAAATGAGGAGGCTAGAAAACATACCCACTCAGCCAGGCCTCACCATAACTATGAAAAGCTATTCTTCAGGCCAGAAGGGAAAAGCATGGGCTTCAACGGCGCTGTCCAGGAACCTATAAAGTCTAGTGACCAGGAGTTCACTGGTCCAACTCCAGCTGTCCCCTGCTCACATATCTCTGCTACTTCTCTGGGTCACTTTCTCCTTCTGCCCCTATACCCACCACATCTCTTATATCTTGAGTCTGAATGCCTAAAAAGAACTTCTTCATTCAGATCTTACAAGCCTGATTATCTCAAGTTCCACAGACCAGCCAATAAACAAATATTTAAAGGTCAGATCTGCTCTCCAGTTCAATCAACTGTGTTCATGGCAGATGGTGGGGAAGGTCAGAAGTATAGAGATGGTCAAAAATAAATAATTGCCTAGAGCCACCTCTATCAATGAAAAATACAGGCAAGCAAGCTTCTGAGAACCAGCCTTTTAAATCTGCCTTTGTCTCAAACTAAACACATGCAAGCAAAATGGAACACATCATATTAGTCTCAAACTCACTCTAAGGTCTGCATTTTCATGAGAGTATCACCATCATCCAGGCTCTTTAAGCACAGAATACTGGGGTTCTCTCTCAAATATTCTTGCCACATCATAAAGTAGCTGTGCCCTGTCCTCCATTCTTCATTCTCATTGTCACCCTATATTAGACCTTCATTCTTACATAGTTAACCTGGTTTCACCACTTCTTGCTTTTCTTATTTCAACCTAACCAACTTATTACTTCCAGATTAGGCCTGTAAAGTATAGCTCCCAAAGTTACTACTCCCTCCTCAAAAGTATGGACTAGTCCTCACCTACTGGCCAAAGCAGGCCCAAAGCCCTAATTCATGCAGTCAACCCCTCAAAAGGCTTATGTCTACTTACCTAGACTTGCTGCATGCCTCACTTTTTATTACAGCTAAACATATTCCTGTCCTGTCCTAAACACAGAAACCATTCTGCTGATAGCCTTCATTATCCTCTCTGAGAACTACTTGTCAAAATCCTGTCATTCTCTGAGTGAACTCTGTCCACATGACCTATCTAAATTCCCCAGCCCCACAAGCTCTCTCTCTTACAGTTCATTGCTTACAGTTCATTGCTGTCCAAGAGAGATATATTGGTAAGCCACATATCTAGCTTTAAATTAGGGTATGACAAAGCTTCAATCGAAAATCACATTTGAAGTAAAAGAAAACTGGCGAAATTAATCTTACTAGTATATTTAAACCACTATATCCCAAATATTATCATTTCAACATGCAATTAATACAAAAAAATGAGATATTTTATAGTGTTCATACTAACTCTTAAAAATCTGGTATTCATTTTACATGTAGAAACATCGCAAGTTTGGACTATACACATTTGAAGTACTCAGGTGGTTAATTTTGGACAGCTCTTTCAAGATAAAAATCATGAGGCTTTCTTCATTCCCACTCCCAAAGGCGCATATTAAACTTTAGATTTTAATTCTTGAGGTAAGAATTGGACTTGTCTTCTATTTTTATCTCCTAGAACAAGAACCAGTAAATTGTAGCCCATTGGTCATATCTGGCTGCAAATAAAGTTTTATTGGACTATAGGCTTGCTCATTTATTTACATATTGTCTATGCTGCTTTCACACTACAATGGCAAAAGTGACTAGTTGCAACAGAGACTATATGGCCCACAAAGCCTGAAATATTTACTATCTGGCCCCTTACAGAAAATGTTTGCCTACTACTTCTCTAGAGCAATAATTCCCAAAGTGTGGTTAGTGGACAAACCAGTGGCTGGTCAGCAAACAGTTGTCAGTCCACATTGAGAAGAAGTTTGCACCAGAAAGTAAACACACTTTTTGTAACAAAGCTTTCTGAATGAAGGAAGCAGTATATTAATTGTCTAACACAAGCTTTTTATCCCACTACAACTGTTTGACTTTATTGTACCTTTTGTAACATAATTTTTAAAAATTTCATAACCAAACACATTGATTTTTTTATTTGTTTCCAAGTTTCCAGTTAAAGGCAGTCTCTCTGACTCCTATATTGTACATATGGTACTTACATTTTCTCATAGGATTTTATTTTCATATTTGAGCATTTAAACTAATTGGAAGTTTTCATATCATCTAAGTGAGGGCTCCAATTTTATTTTCTCCCATATAGAGATCCTGTAGTACCAGCATCATTTAAATCTAATTTTTCTCACTGAAATGAATGCCCCTTTTCATTTATTAAGTCATATTCACTAGAATTTATTTCTGGATTCTTTATTGTCCCACTGACCTGTCTATTTCTAAGCCAACCTCATACTGAATTGATTAGTTATTTTATAGTTGTATTAATTTTGTATCGCTGCATAACAATATTACCACAAATGTAGAGGCTCAAAAGAAAGCACATTTATGATCTCACAGTTTCTGTGGGTTGAAAATCTGGGCACAGAGTAGCTGAGTCTTCTCTTCAGGGTCTCGTAAAGCTTCGATCAAAGCATCAGACAGGGCTGTAGTCTTATCTGAAGTACAAATGGGGAAGAATCTGCTTCCCAGATCATTTGACTGTTGGCAGGATTCAGTTGCTTGTACGTTCCTGAGGGCCTCAGTTTCTTACTACCTGTCAGCCAGAGATTGCTGAGTTCCTTGCCATGTGGCCCTCTCTACAGGACAGTTCATAACATAAAAGTTTGATTCTTCAAAGCCAAAATGGAACAGAGTATTTCAGCAAGATAGACTTTACAGTTTTATGTAATAAAATCATACAAACATAGTCATATGCATTTGATCACTTTGTTATATTCTATTAATTGGAAGAAAGTCACAGGTCCCACCCACACCCAAGCACAGGGGATTACACAAGGACATGAATATTAGGAGGTGAGATTATGGGGGCCATCTTATAGTCTATCTGTCACAATAGTATATTCTGATAATGAGTAAGGCATATACTTCTTTTCCTCCCAAAAATATGTCTTGATTTCTCAGGAATTTATTCTTCTACGTAAAAAACATAATTTTATCAAGTACCATCTCCTCCCCCCTCCCCAAAATCCCGTTGGTATTCTATTGGGAAATATGTTATAAACATTTTTAGAAAACTGATATTTTTATGATACTAAATCTCCCCACCCAAGAACACCTATTGTCATTTAATCTGCTCAGATCTCATTTTATGACCCTAAATAGGATTTTATTGTTCTTCATATAAGAACCTTGCCTTTCTTATTAACTTTATTCTGAAGTAGTTATGATTTCTGTTGCTGATCTGAATGAAATGTCTTCCTCTCTTTCCTAAGGCTTACGCTGAAATAATAAAAAGCAATTAATTGTTGTATATTTCTCTTATATCTAGCCACCTTATCAAATTATCTTAGTAGCTTTTTCCTAGCATCTCCTGGGTTACTTAGTTTACAATAACTAAATCTGAAAAAAATAATTTTATCTTTTCTTTCTCCAGTGTTAATTTTTTACTTACTGCATTTGCTAGATAAACCAAATCATAAATAATAATGGTAGACAAGAATCTCTGTCTAGTTTCTGATCAGCTCAAATAATTTTAGTATTTTACTTCTTGTTTGAACAAACACTATTGATTTTAATATTTGTTGAATGAAAATCATCTTTGTTATTAAAAATAATGGTAGATACTCTACCCTCAAGGAGGTAGAACATAACTTTTAAGTGTGGACTGTGCATTGTGATTTTCTTTGAAAGCGTACAGTATGAGAAAGGGGAAAAGAGTAAATTTACAGTGGAGAAATCTGACAAATTATCTCACCCCAGTGATCACAGTCAGTATCAACAGTGACAAATAATGTTGGTAGTATGTATCCTTAATATGATATGATTGAAACAGCACTTTACCTCTGTGGTCTTCTTCCCCAGAGCACATAACTACATTCTAATCATGAAAAAAGCATCAGGCAAATCCAAATTGAGGGACATTCTACAAAATGTATCACCACTACTCCTCAAAACTGTTAATCGTCAAAAACAATAAAGGTCTGAGAAATTGTCACAGCCAAGGGGAGCCTAAGGAGACATGACTACTAAATGCAATATGGTAGCCTGTAACAGAGAAAGGATATTACGTAAAAACTAGGGAAATATGAAAGAAGTATGGACTTCTGATAATAAAAATGTATCAATATTGATTAACTATAACAAATGTACCATATTAATGTAAGCTGCTAGTAATAGGGGAAAACGGTTATATGATATATGGGAACTCTATGCACTATCTCTATAATTTTTCTGTAAACTTAAAGCTGTTCCAAAAATAAAAGTTTATTTTAAAAAGAATGATGGAAGTCACCAATTCCTCATTTGACTTTAAGTGTCAGATTTATATTTATTCATCCTAGATAGAAATACCTTTATCCCAATGACAGGACCACACTCAGTGAGTCCAATTTTTGGTTCCTGTTCAATCCACTCTGTTGACTCAGCTCTCTTTGGTAGCAAAGTATAAAACCCTAAAAGTGAATCATTCTTAATTTCCAGGATGGTGAATGTTCTGATCAATTTATTTATTTAACAAGCATTGATACAGTACCTCCCATGTGGAAGAAACTCGGAAAGAAGAAACACTTTACACACTAAGGAATAATGTTGCCAAAACATATGTATCACACTTTAGTTTATAAAGCACCTGAATGTCATTTGACCATCAACACTTGACTGAAGTGGGTAATCACAGTTATCCTCAATTCTAAAGAAGAAACTGGGGCTCAGAGAAAATAAGTGATTTGCCTAAGGTCACATAGCAAATGTGCCTGCCAAGACTTCACATTGTCTAATTTTAAATCCTCTGTGATAGAAGTCAATAGTTAAAAGAATATCAAGTGAGTGATACAGTTCAAAATATAAAACAGAAATTTTGAGGAGCTAGAAGTCCTCAAAAGCTTCACCAGAAATAGAATTTCAACCCAAATAGAGATGAGGATGTAGAAAGGATGTTAAGTAACATTTTCCACCCAGTCTTATCAAGATTTGGGCTCCTTTTCAACCCCAAAGGACTCTACCTTTGGGAAGTCCTACTCCAATCCCTGGAAATCATAAACAATCAATTAGTGTTTATGGAGTGATTAGAACAATGAACTGATCCAAGAATTCTACACATCACCATGATCATGTTTGAAGAATGAGAATTGAGGTGCAGAAGCAACTTAATTTCACTAAGAAGAATTAGCAGTCTGAGGTAAAAATAAAAATCTCTGTACTAAGAGGGAGAAAAAGATTGATTGTTCAATAGCCATGGTAACTAGTAACTACCAGCACCAACTTTTAAACCTATTTGATCAAGGGCAATTCACCTCAGACTAATCATCAATGACAACTCAACTTCCTTCAGGGAACACACTTCTAGAAGCCAATTACAACGAGCTTCACACAATTCAAGGTCAACCAAACAGCAGAGGACACACTGTAGTGAACATGCTTCTCAAAGTCAATCAACAATAGTCTCACTCAAATGGCCATGCTTCTAAGGTCAACTTCAACCACTCATGCCTCTATAACCAAAACACTGCTATGCTTCCAAAAAAGATCAGTTATCTTCTTCACTCATAGACTATGCTTGACTAACACAGCTGTTTCTTACTTTGGTAAGTAATGAATTCTGGTTTGTTTTACATACTGGATTACGGTCTCCTGTTTTGACAGAGGTTTGTCTTTGACAAACCAAGACTTTCCCCTAACTTCTCAGAACAACCATGGGAAAAAAATAGATTCTCCCTAGGCAATAGAAACTATTCCAAACTCCAAGAGTTCATTTGAAGACCCTTGCCAAAGACCAATTAAGTGGGTAACAAAAATACTGTATTGGCCACGTCTTGTTTTGCAGAATACTCTCCTCAACCCAGCTTTATGGTACCACAGATCATATCCTAGAAAGCATTCATGAGGTAAGAAATCATTTCTAACAAATGTCATCACAGCCCATAGAGCTAAATCCCAGGAATCAGAATCACCCTGGGATTTTTTTTTTTAACTCACACACCCAGGTTTCACTTTGTATCAATTAAAACTTAAACTCTATGAGATAGGACTGAGAATCTGTGTTTTCAAAATGTCCTTGGTGATTCTGATACACATTGTTTTAGTCAGGAATGATCAGCATGGTCTGCTAGTAGTGCAAGGCCATTTTAGTTTACTGAGAGACACCGCAGACCTGGTTCCAGACTCTCAGGCAATGAAGACCAAATTAATATTACCAATACTAGGTTAGACACTCCGTGGCTACCTGAGGATCCAGGAGGCTCAAGTGAATCAAGCCTGCTATTATCTACTGAGTTCTCCCTGGATCAATGTTTCTCAATCCTAATTGCACAGCTGAATCACCTGGGAGCATATTTTGGTATATCAATGCTGGTACTGCAACCAGACCAACTGAGTCAGAATCTCTTAGAATGGAGTCTAAGCATCTTTTTTAGGGCCCCTTAGGCAATTCTATGGGAAACAGGGTGAGAATCACTCATCTAGACTGTTCACCAGTATCTGTGCCTGACCTACCTCATTATCCTCTAGTATAAAGCACCTGGAATTTCTCCTAGAAACAGATGATGATGGGAAAAGCCCACCATATCTTGCAGAAAGCACCAAAGAAAATCTTCCAGAGTCAAAATGTGATCTTAAACTATTTTAAATGCTTTACACTAAAAGCCCAGGCTTCACCACTATGCAATATATACATGTAACAAAATTGCACTTGTATTCCCTAAATCTATAAAAGTAATAATAAATGTTTAAAAAGGCAATAAATAAATAAAATGCTTACCTGTTTAGTCAAATAACCAAAAGGAAAAACAAAACAAAGAAAACGCTCTCCTATCTTTTTCCTCTATTCTATGTCCTTTTTTTGATGAATATTGGGGCTCTGCAGTAAGTTGAAAAAAATGTTCAGCCAAGAATGAAAAGCATTCTGTCATGGCAAGGGGAATAACAGCCAAAATAAGAAATTTAAGAGCAGCATTCCAACAATCTGCTTGCCATGAGGAGGTAACTCAGATTGGAAGCTGCTGTAATGGGACTAAAGGAGAATAAGACATAAAAATATATTTTTAAAGTGTGTTTCAAATGGGTTTAGCAGTACATTAGTCATCTATGTCAAGGGTTTAACATGTTTAAACAAAGAAACACAGTCACGATGACTCAATTTTCAGCACCTTCTGAGGTGCTTACTTAAAGCAGTATATAAAGAACAATCACTGAATGATAAGTAATGCAACTCACAATAGAGTCAAATCAAGGACTCTAGTTGTGATTAGAATGGAGAAAAAGTATTTCATTCTATTTGGACTGAAATTCAGCTAATTTCCAAGCAACGACTAAGTGAAAAAGACTTAACACTCTCCAAATGTTATAAAAGGTAGGTAGTTCATACTTCCTAACTGTATATTGTATACGGTAAGTTAAGTTGATAAAATAAGAAAAAACTCCAGATTATAAAGTACAAGTCCCATAATAAATATGAAGGGTTATCATTGTAGTAACAGAAAAACAGCAAAGCAATAGTCAGTTTAACATCAAGTTCCTCCCCCCAACACACACACCACACTATAAACACTAAATTAACCCAGCAAGGTCTGAATTAGGTCAGAAGACACATGGGACTTTATCCGGTGGGAAGAAATAAGAAGGGCAGAAAAAGCAGCAGCAACCTTCAGAGCTTCATTTCCATTTGTCCAGTCGCTGACGACCAGATGACCTTATAGAGGATGTGTCTTAGTAAGCCTGTTCAAATACAGAACACTTCCTTGAAATCCAAAAGCTTTTTAAAAATAGAAAAATGGATACTAGTATTTATTAGAATAGCCTGACTATTGCTGTTTTAGATGCTCTAATCAATCACTCACAATCAACTGGGTATTTAATTAGTACCATCTGATGTAGAAATACAGATATAAAGGACTTCCAGTTAAAGATGATGGATTGAACGCATCCATTTACCTTGGCTATCTCCCAAAACTCCACTGAAATGACACTAAAAGAGTATTTTTAACCTACAATAACAAAGAGAGGAGACAACCACAATGATGTCTTCAAAGCTGAGAAAAGGCCAAATCTTATGGCAACTGTGAGAGAAGCCCAGAATAAAATATTTGCACCCAAACATCCCCAAAAGACAGCAGTTACTAGCTCCATGCACACCTGGAACTAGGGAGGAAAGAGGAGCTAAAATAAGTAGGTTCCAGTAAGAGTTTTTTGTAAAACAATTAGAACCCCCCCCCCAACTTCCTGTCTCTGGCCTCTCCTCGTTCTACTATAGGTTCAGAGATTTATTCTTTGGAGAGTGAAACAGATGGTCTCTGAACTGGGTAATATAATAACAGTGGACATGGATTCTATACCAGAAACAGGAGCTTAAGCAAAAGTGTATATACTGTACACAGAGACTTCTATATTCTCACCTTCTTTATTCAGAGATCAATTAGAAGATTCTTTTGTAGGAAATCTGATGAGACCTAAAGATATTGATCTTGGTCCTAAAACTCAACTGCCCAGTCAAATCACCCAAATTACAATAGATAAACACCTACTTCATGCTAAGGGCTTCCAGCTTCATAGTGCCCCCTCTTAAGCATGTACAGAAAAGAGAGCAAAACATGACCATAAATTTGAGGTAAGCCTGTAATATGCCAGAAAACAGAGCAGTTTGAAGGAAACTATGCAGGAAGAAGCAAACTAAAAAAAAAATCATTAATATTTTCAGAGAGATTTTTAAAAGTATATTACATTCATGAAACAAAAACAAGATGCTAGAAAAAAAGAACATTCAGACCTCTAAAAGAAGCTTCTAGAAATTAACATATGAAACAAATGAAAGATGCAATAGCAGCAAGATAAAGTGGAAGTGATCTTCCAGAAAGCAGAGCAAAAAGAAAAAAGAGGTAGAAAATAGAAGGGGAGAAAATTAGAAGATCAGTCTAGGAGGTCCAACATCCAAATAGGACAGAAAAAAAATGAAGGTAAAGAAAGCAAAAAACAAAAGAAAATTTCCCCAAACTCAAGGACCAGATTGAAAGGTATACAGAAAATTTCCAGATTGAAAGGGTACCCAAGAAACAATTAAAAATAGACATATACCAGAGCATATTATTGTGAAATTTCAGAGCAAGCAAGAGATCATAACAACTTTCAGAGAAGAAAAGCAGGATTCAAGAAGAATCAGAATAACATCTGATTTCTCAACACTAACAGGAAAAACACTTGGGGTAGGAAGAGACAGAAAAATTCTGTGGATAAATGGTTTCCAAACTACAATTCTACACTAAGCCGAATGATCAAATCAGGTGCAAGAGAAAAATAAGATTTTCACACCTGTAAGAGCTCAAAAAATTAACCCCCCAATACATCCTCTCCAGAAAATTATTAAACTTGCTCCACCAAAATGAAAAAAAAAAACCCAAGGAAGAGAAAGACATGACATCTCAAAAACCGAGGCTCCAACATAAAAGGAGACAGGATGCACCAGGATGACAGTGAAGGAAGATTATAACGATGTCCACTGTTTCAAAGGCCCAGAAAATATTAGTCCAGACTGAAGATCAGAATGCTCTGGGAGAAATGTCTCTAAGAAAAAGAAACTGATATGACACATGAAGTGTTTGAACAGACTGAGTGAAGAAACACAGATCTTGGGGAAAGTACAGAGATAAATTAGCAGTGAGCATGGAAATTAAAACGCAAAGGACCAAACAAGGCAATTCTTAACTGCAGAGAAAACAAAAAGCTATGCAAGTAATCATAGTATACACACTACATGGCTCAGCTGTGACTAGGTTTACCTAGTCATATTAATGAAATCACTGACTGCTGCTCTAACCAAAATATGATCATGATAAAATGATATATTAGGGTCTACAACAATGCAGGGAAGATACCAGTATGGGAGAAAGGGGCAAGAAAGCTAAATCTTCATCTTCCATAGTGGGAAGACAGCACATAACATCTAAAACTGGAAAATTGAGAAATAGAATATATATGTTATTTTAAAATGCAAGTAAAATGCCAAAAACAACAGCTAGTACTCAATACCTTACATGTAATAGACATTCAATTAATACTTGAATTGTATTGATGTGCAAAAGAATAACTATAAAATATGTGCCTGATATGGTTTGGCTGTGTCCTCACCCAAATCTCATTTTGAATTATAGCTCCCATAATTCCCACTTGTTGTGGGAGGGACCTGGTGGGAGATATTGAATCATGAAGGTGGGTTTTTCCCGTGATGTTCTTGTGATGGTAAGTCTCACAAGATCTAACAGTTTTATAAGTGGGAGTTCCTCTGCACAAACTCTCTTGACTGCCACCATGTAAGACATGACTTTGCTCCTCATTCACCATGAGCCACAATTTGGGCGCCTCCCCATTCATGTGGAACTGTGAGTCAATTAAACTCCATTCCTTTATAAATTAGGCAGTCTTGGGTATGTCTTTATTAGCAGCATGAGAACAGACTAATACAGTGCCCAAATTCAAACACTCTTTAAAAGGTTAGCAGTTGCTCTTTAAGATTTTTCCCTCTATTTATCCCAAGTACCTAAACTTTCTGGACAAAAACAAATTGAATGATGATTGTTTTAAATTATTTTTTCCAAAAAAGATAAGTGATGCTTCTCAAATGAAAAAAAAATCACGGATATTTCACTATAAAAGGATTTATAGCACTATTGACAAGCTAATTACCTTCTTAGATCATCAAGGAAGAAATCAGGCCCAATATACACTGGAATTAAGCAAGGAAATTTTTCTTCACATGTGGTAGATTTAAATCTTAGCTTAGAACTCGGATAAGTATTTAAAATACATTAAAAATGTATAAACCAAACAAAAATTTACCTAGTGAGCAAAATATTTATTATATTTCTTTGCTTGATGTTAAAAAAGTTATGTCGGTTGTGAAGGAAGGAGACATATATATATATATATATGGCAAGATAGGTATCTTTTTATTCATGCTTAACAAATTCTAATTAAAAATTTAAATAACTAAAATGTCTGATAAACTAAATGATCACAAAAATATAATGATTGAACTATCATTAGGATAAGCAAGTCCTTGTGTAAAATCCACTATTCCATCTTTCCACATATTTATTGGAGGAGTGCATTTAAATCACTACAGGTAGACTAGAAATAACACTGTTTTAAAAAACTTCCTCATTGAAGTGAGTTGAAATAAATAACTGAGCCCAAGAGTAGTCAATAAAATTTCATTTATTCATTCATTCATTCATTCATTAAGGAAAATAAAGTACATAGTGAGTAAACCTACTATGGGCCAGACACTGTTTGCTAGTCTTTAAAGAACAGGATAACTTACTCCTAGGTGTGTTTTTCCCTTCTCTTCTATAAACCTGAAAATAAAACATACAAATCAAGAAAAATAAAGGACTTGTTCACATAGCATTCGGGTGACATTATTTAACTGAAAGACAAATCATCCCATCCATTTGAACACAATTACATAAAGAGGTACCTACCTTTTGTCTTCAAATAATTATATGATATACCATAGAGAATGTTTTTCTTCTCATGTGATTGTGTTGCGCATGCTCTGCTATGGTGGTTCCAAACACAAGTAAATATAGAGTTTTGCATAACACTCCATTTTTTCTTCACAGGACTTACTACTGTGTAAGTCCAGTACTGCAGAGGCTGGTGGCACTGCTGACATTTTGAGCAAGGTAATTATTTGTTGTGAGGGGTTGCCTCATATACTGTTGGATGTTTAGCAGCATCTGTGGCCTCTACCCACTAAATGCCAGTATCATCCTTCCCTGCAGCTATGGCCAAAAACATCTACACATGTTGCCAAATATGGGAGGGGGGCAAAACCGCCCCCTTTTGAGAACCACTACTTTAGAGAAATGCCTCAGAGAGAGAGAGAGAGAGAGAGTGTGTGATTATAGACAGAACAGGAAGCCAGGTAAAACAATAATCTCTCTTTCAAAACTGTATACTTCTGGTTTAACATGTGTGCAAGTATGTCAACCTTTTTGATGCTGCTGCTCTACCACCATTTTAAGTTCAAATGCCTTCTAGTCCTAAATCTAAATTAAGGTAAAGAAAGGTAAAAACTCCTATTAAAACAACTCACAAAGAACACAAAGGAAACAATTCTGTTTAATCTTTCCTCCACTGTCCACTTTAAAGAACACCAAGGTCATCTTTTTGTAAATTACCTAGCATAATCCCAGAAGTTTTGACAAATATTTTAGTACCTACTATGTGCCAGACATACTTCTAGGTGCAAAGGAAAGATTCATCAACTGCATTTACTGAACTGAGAAATCATTCTTATAAACATTTAACAGGTAAATATTTGTGACCATGGTTTTGGCAAAGGATTCTCAAATATAACACCAAAAGCATGAGCAAAAAAAGAAAAAAAAGTAGGTAAGCTGGACTTAATAAAAATAAACTTTTGTACTTCAAAGGACACCATCAAAAGATAACCCACAAAACAGGCAAAAATATTTGTAAATCATTTATCTGATAAGGGACTTGTACCCAGAATATATAAAGGGCTCTTAATAATTTTAAAAACCCGCATTTTAAAATCATCAAAGTATATGAATAGACATTTCTTCAAGGAAGATATACAAATGACCAACAAGCACATAAAAAAAGACACTCAGCATCATTACTCATCAGGGAAATTCATATCAGAACCACAATGAGATACCACCTTCACACCTACTAAGGCTATAATAAAAAAGTCAGGTAATAAACGTTGGCAAGGATGTGGAGAAATTGGAATCCTCATGGTCAAAGGTAATGTAAAAGGGTGCTGTTGCTTTCTGAAACAGGCTGGCAGTTCTTCAAACAATTAAACTTAGAATTACCATGTGACCTAGCAATTCAACTCCCAGGTATATACCCAATAGAAATGAAGAAGACATGTTCACACAAAAAACTGTACATGTTTATAGCACCATTGTTCGTGATAGCCAAAAGACCCAATCAACTCAAATGTCCACCAATAGACAAATGGATAAACAAAATGTGCTATAGTCATCCAGTGGAATATTATTCAACCACAAAAAGGAATGAAGTACTGATATACACTACAACATGGATGGACCTTGAAGTAATTATGCTGAGTGAAAAAAAAAACAGTCACAAAAAGGCAAATATTATATGATTACATTTATATGAAATGTCTGCACTATGGAAATCTGTAGAGACAGAAAGTAGTTGCTTAGGAATGGCAGGGGGTGGGCACGAGGGTGGGAAGCCGAAATTGGGTGGAAAACAAGATAACAGCTAAAGAAACATGGGTTTCTTGTGAAATGATGCAATGTTCTAAAATTGATTGGGGTGATGTTGCACATATCTATGAATATACTAAGTATATATTACTTATATGATATACTAAAATATGTGCTACTTATACTAAAACTCACTGAATTATATACTTTAAATAGGTGGCTTTTATGGCACGTGAATCATGTCTCAATAAGGCTACGTAATGTCTTGTTTAAAATACCCTCACACATCTGAAGAGATCTTATTCTTTTGGTTGTAACGTATGAAATGATTACAACAACACGTATTTAAACTACTGAAAATGTTCCAGGTAAATATTTGAAACTATGAAAATCTTGAAAGTAGAAAAACTTAAGATGAAGGCATCAAGGAACTTCTGGGGGACATAAAATGCAGTGATTATTTAAGATGTATTAGGGGGCATTAAGTAATTAGATTCATGGGGGTGGAATGTAAGCAAGGAGAGTTAAAGTGTTCATATGAAAAGCTTCAGCCTGGAAGACCCCCTTCTTTACCAGGTTGCAGTGACTCTGAAAGAACAACATTTCTTAATGTGCACTGTAAACCTTATTTTTAAGGAAGCTAAAAATAACCCCCATATGATTTACTCCAGTAACAAATAGGAAGTCAAGTAAATGATAAAGAGCCAAACAAAAAGAGATTTAAGGAAACACATAAAAAGCCAAACCAGTTCCCAGGAATGGCTACTGGGAAGTCTCAGCAATCAGCATGTGTTATTGCTTTTTACAGGCAGAGCATAAGATGATATGATCCGTGCATAGCTCACAATTCCACTATGAGACATTTCAACCTGTGTCGTTATCAGTCCAAATAAAGTACGTTTCTGTGTTTGCCTTGTGCAATATGCCAGTTAATCTATCCTAGCTCATTGCACAGCTCCTGGTATTCATGATCTGGAGGGTCCATACCTTCCCCGACTTGAAGAATCACCAATGCCAGCGATAAGGAAATGCCTGGTGGCATTAGGAATATTTTTGATCCTCAATAAATCTCTGCTCCTTCCTTAACCATTGCAAACAGTCTGGTTTGCCATCTAGCTGGTTCTCGGTACCTCATACAGCACTGTGCTCCAGTTTCAAAGCAAAATTAGGGCCAATATGTGGTGGTGGGTGAGGGGGGCGCGGGGGGGTGCAAGAAGAAAAACAACCAAAGGTTGTTCTCGCTTTTCTTACAGAGCATCAGATTTCAAAATGAATGCCGTCGAAGCTAAAATGACCCAGATTTGGGGGACAAGGGGAGAAGAGGGTCGATATTCATTCCCCTGCGGGATAGCTGTAGCTTGGTTATGGGAATAAGGAACTAGGGGAGATGGGGTCATTTATATGAAAAGAGAAATAACGAGGAATGATCTTTAAGTACCACGCACCTCTCCTAGTGAATCACTGCAGTGTCAGCTCTGCACTGATTCCATGATTTGCCAAACAGGATGAGGTAAGGCACAAGCCTGGAGCCCCCTCCTCCTCCTCCTCCTCCTCCTCCTCCTCTCTGTTCCCCAGCGCAGAAAGGCGCATCCCTTTGCGAGGTGCACCACACAGCCCCCCGCGGCCCTGGCTGAGGGGCTGACGTCACCCTTCTGCATTGAGCTTCAAGGACCGGTGGCAACACTGGACAGAAGGGGACTAGAGTTGGGGCGCTATCTCTATCACCAAGTGGCGGGGACCCTCCCCCAGGGCGCTGCGGATTGTGTTCATGCAGTGACAGAATGACCAGAAAGGGAGTGTAAGGATGCAGGGAGGTGGGAAAGGAATCCAAAGACTCATCTTTTGGGTCACCAAGAAACCTCAAAGATGCCCCAGGCTTATGTAAGACCCTCTCCCTTTCGTGCGCCTCCACGCGGTGACAACGCCTGCTCCCCATCGTTCGCTTGTGGGACTCTGGTCGCCCTTGCCCAACCAGGCAGGCACAGTGCTTCTGGTGCCTCCCTCCCGCAGAACCGTGGGGTCGGGAATAACTGGGAATCTGAGATTAAACGCCACGCTCCCGCGTCCGCTCCTAGCCGGCCACAGGTTAGCTCCAAGAGGCGCCGCGAACCGGCTGGTAGGGGAAGGGAGAGAAGGGTGTACAGCGAGGAAAACAGACGAATAAACACGCAACTTTCCCCAGGAGCTGACCCTATCCCGGGTGATTAAAAAAGAAACTAATGCACTAAAAAAATTTTTTGGAAGGTCGACAACCTGCAGTCACCGCCACTACGCAGCCCCTTGCAGCCTGCGCGGAGCGAGGTCCAGGGTTCCAGCAGCCCCGACCCGCAACTTGGCATCCTGCGTCCCCGACCCAACACCCCGCGCCTGTCTCCTTAAAGAGGGGTCCCAGATTTGATTTTGGTTTGGGTTTTCCTCCCCACTTCCTTTCTCACAGCATCATCGTACGGACCGATGGACAGCGGCTCGGCCACCGGCCCGGCGTGGGCACTCACCCAGAAGACGAAGGAGTAGATGATGAGGAGGGTTTTGAGACAGGTTATCACAGGTTTGGTCTCCATTCTCCTCGATGCCATACTACAGAGCTCCGGCGGCGGCGGCGGCGGCAGGCGGAGGGCGGGCGCGCGCGAGGGGGGAGGAGGCGGGGCGGGGCGGGGCGGGGCGGGGCGGAGGTGCGTGCGGCGAGAGGCCTTGTGAGCGCGCAGGCGAGGCCGTGCGCTTGCGTGAGCGAGCACCGCGCGGGGCTCCTACTGAAAGAGCCGTGCTGGGCAGCGACTGCGCATGCGGGAAACACTGCCCGCGTCCGCAATCCCGCGCAGGCTCAGATCCTCAGCGGAGGAGAGAGGCGAGGCAAGGCAAGGCGAAGCGAGGCGAGACGGGAAGGAGGGAATGGGAGAATTTAGAGGTAGGGTCAGAGGTCACAGGAACCTCTCCCAGTCCTCCCTGGCATTTAGATTTCTGCTTTTTACACAGTAGGGCGTTACGTTTGCAGGGATGTCCACACCTGGCTATGGGAAATTTATGGGTGCCCCCCAAGTCAGTCACGTTTCTGCATTTTGACACCCGCGAGGGCCTTCTCACATGGAAGTGGCTCCCTAGTCATGTCTTGGCAACAAGCAGACCTTGTCTGTGCCAGGAACAGACTGTGACAGGTGGCCGGAGATACAGCTGCAGGGATGGACAGGAACACAGGAGCTGAGACGCCAAATCCTCGCCACCACAGGTATCTGAAGGCTCCTCCATTTTTTAGATATTTCTTACGTTTTGAAATGATAAAATGAAATGGCAAGAAAGGTCTGTATGAGGCACCATTCTTCCTACACCTACAATGTTTAACAGATAACAGAAAAGTATTTAATATGCCTGAGAATCATTTGCCGCACCCTAACAAGTACAGACCACCTCCCTCCTGCAAAGGAGAGCCGCATCGAGATAAAAAAATAATGTTCACAACCACTATGGAGTTCCTCAAAAAGTTGAACATAGAGTTTGCATATGATCTAGCAACTCCATTCCTGGATATTTACCCAACAGAAATGAAAATATATGCCCACACAAAACCATGTATATGAATGTGTATAGCTGCATTATTCACAATAGCCAAAAATTTGAAACAACTCAAATATCTGTCAGCTGATGAGTGTTTGAGTAAAATTCGATGCATCCATACAATGGAAAATTAATCGGCCACAAAAAAGAATGAAGTACTGATCAATGCTGCAACACAGATAAACCTTGAAAATATGCTAAGTGGAAGAAGTCAAACACAAAAGACCACATATTGAATGATTCATGTATAGGAAATATCAAAAATAGACAAATCCATAGAGACAGAAAAGAGATTAGTGGTTGCAAGGAGTGGGAGGAAGGAATGAGGAGTGACTCTTAATGGTTAAGAGGTTTCTTTTTAGAGTAATGAGAATGTTCTGGAATTACATAGTGATGATGGTTGCACAGTATTATGAATTGCTAAAAACCACTGAGTTGTACACTTTAAGAAGATGACTTTTATGATATATTAATTATATCACAATAAAAATGTACATTCCACCCAGATATGGTTTGTAGAGGAGCACATAGTACAGAATCAGCGGGAGATTTGGCTTGATTGCTGAGACTCTAGTCAAAAAAAAAAAAGCAACACTATCACAGGTGAACTCAATCGTGAGTGATGCTATTAAGGATACCTTTTGTGAAAGAGTAAAAAAACAGTGTCAATAAGGCTTGGGAAAAACCTGCCAAGGTCAGTTGTTATAGGAGTAATTATTACCTCTATCAAGTTATAATGGTCTCAGGTGAATAAGGTCACTGTATAAACAGGACACAAATCTGAGGAAGAGGAGGACCTATTTAAGGAAATTATCAACCATAACAAAAGGGTACGTGAGCATAGAAGGGTGGAATATAGATGCAGGTGAAAGAAGGGACAGATTGAGCAAGGTGTCTGTTATAAAAGGATCTTGCCACACTGATTCTCAATGCTGGATGCTCATTTGCATCACCTGGTGTTCAAAATCAATTATGAATGCCTGTGCCCAACCCCAGCTATTCTGAGTCATTTGGTGTGGGGTGAAAGCTTAGTTTTTTAGAAGCTCTTCAGGTGGTCCGAATATGAAGCAAGAGTTGAGCTTCATTGCCCTGTACTGTGATGAACTTAAACCCAGCTTCATAGAGGATCTTTCTCTTTCATTCTTACAGTCTGCAGGCTGATTCCAACTGTTGCAGCAGCAGGGAAAGGATACTGAAGACTTCAAGCCCAGCAAGTATCCTTAGGATCAAAAGGTCTTGGCCACGTATAATTATTCTTTGAAGGGGTCAGAAATCTCAATGTTCAGTCCAACAGTGACACTGCTAAGCATCATAATTTGGTGAGTTCATATATAACATTCACAGAAGACACCCATCAGTGTAAACTAACCATCTCACAGTTTAGAGCATTTTTGGAATGTCTCATAGGTCCAGATTCTTGAAAACTTGGACTGTTCTAGCAAAAATAAACCATTTAAATATAAAAATAAATATGAATATTCAGTAATGTAATTAATAGATAAATTAACATAGCTTGTGGCTAGATCCTTGCTCTCCAGTTGTGGCCCGTGGCACACATATATATAGGGTGACAAGACATCCCAGTTTGCCCAGTACCGAGGGATTTCCCTGCATTCAGGATTTTCACTGCTAAAACCAGGAAGGTCTTAGGCAAACCAGAACATATTGGTCACATTATCCCTGATCTGGTAGTATTGACATCCACTAGAAGAGCTGTTTGAACATGCAGAACCTCAAGCCCCACTCCAAGCCCATATTATCAAGATCCCCAGGGGAGTCGGATGCACAGTAATGTCTGTCATCTATCATGGATTGAATTGTGTCCTCTCAAAAGATATATTGAAGTCCAGGCTAGGTGTGGCTGAAGTCCTAATCCTAGTACCTCAGAATGTGATCTTATTTGAAAAAGGGGTTGTTACAGATATCATTGAGACAAAGTCATACCGCAGTTGTGGGGGCCCTTAATCCAAGCACTTTTAAGGGCTAATATCCTTAAGAGACACAGAGAGAGGGTCATATGAAAACACAAAGACACATAAGGAGAAGGGCATTGTGACAAGAGAAGTAGAGGTCAAAGAGTGCCAAGGATTGATGGTCACCTCCAGAAGCTAGGAAGAGGCAAGGAAAGATTCTACCCAGAGTCGCAGGAGAGGATGGCACTTTGATGTCAGACTCCTAGCCTCTAGAACTGTGAGATAATACATTTCTGTTTTTTTTCAAAGCCACCCGGTTTGTGTACTTTGTTACAGCAGCCGCAGGAAACTATCACATGTCTAAGATTCACTGATCTATAATGCATCAATATATAACCACAGCTACCATATCACCAAGCAACTCACAGTAGCACCATTTATAATAGCCAAAATGTGAAAACATCCTAAATAAATGTCCTGTGACAAATAGATTAACAAAATCTATTTGGTGGCATATCTATACTGTGGAATATTATTCATCCATAAAAAGGGATGAAGTACTGATGCATGATACAACTTGGATGAACCTTGAAAACATTATGCTGAGTGAAAGCCAGATGCATATGTATAATTCTGTTTATATGAACTGTCAAGAATAGGCAAATCCATAGGCAGATTAGTGGTTGCCAACGGCTAACCCTAATGGAGAGTCACTGCTTAATGGGTATGGGGTTTATTCTTGTGGTAACGAATAAATCCTGGAGCTAGATAGTAGTGATGGTTGTGCAATAGTGTGAATGTACTTAATGTTGCTGAATTGTACACCTTAAAATAGGTAAAATGGTAAACTGTAAACTGTATGTTATGTGTATTTTATCACACACAAAAATAATATGTAACCATAGCAAGTCCAAGTGTCGTATGGCCTGAAGGAATGATGTAGGTTGGGGAGCTGAAGGAAGATCAGCAAGGCTCAATAGCAGGAGGCCAAGAAGGTATAGAGAAGGCTGGAGAGAGGTCAGCCCATCCAGGTCTTTTTAGGTGACATTAATAATTTTAATCTTTTGCCTAAGAGTAAGAGAAGTGTTTGCTTTCTATTTGCTTCAAATTCAGCAAGTAGTTCAAGGAAAACTGGACTGCTACCAAAGCATCGATCTGGTCACTGCTCCTACTGTCACCCCCTCTACCTGTTAGTCACACAACACAACAGTGATTTTGTTCAAACACAAAACATTTCGTGTCACTCTTTGGCTTAAAATTCTCCAGTGGCTTCCCATCAATGTACTTGGAATCAAATTTTAACTCTTTGCCCTCATTTAGAAAGCATATACGAGGCTGAGCGCAGTGGCTCATGCCTGTAATCCCAGCATTTTGGGAGGACGAGGCAGGTAGTTTTCTTGAGCTCAGGAGTTCATGTTGAGCCTGGCCAACATGACAAAACCTTGTCTCTACTAAAAACACAAAAATTAGCCAGGTGTGGGGGGCATGTGCCTGTAATCCTAGCTACTTGGGAAGTGAGGCAGGAGAATTGCTTGAACCTGGGAGACAGGTTGCAGTGAGCCAAGATCGTGCCACTGCCCTCCAGCTTGTGGGACAGAGTGAGACTCTGTCTCAAAACAAACAAAACAGCAAGAACAAAAGCATATATAAGCTGGCTCTGACACTCTCTGCCACTGCTCCCTCTTTGGACCCATGCTTCAGCTGCTCTGGCCTTCTTTCTGTTCCCAAATGTAGACTTCATTCCACCTCAAAGCCTTCACATTGGCTGATCATATCTTTGGAATGCTTTGCCCCCTAAACTTTGAATGGTTGGTCCCTTCCTTCCTGTCATTCAGATCTCAGTATAAATGTCACCGCCTCAGAGAGGCCATTTCAGACAAAAATGGTCACCTGGTCACTGTATGTTCTAATTCTCTGCATAGCATTTATCTAACATTTTCTTATTTATGGAAATGTTCTTGGGTGAGTTTTTTTTTTTCCTGTGTCTCCTACTAAAATGTAAGCTCTACAGGGAAAGGTATTTTTCTGTTTTGTTCACTATTATCTGCTCAGCACCTAGATACAGTAGAACTCAAAAAACTTGTTGAACTAATGAATGGTGCACAGTAGCCCCTCAAAAGATGATTGTTGACTGGTTGAATTGGGATATGATATTAGAAATGGGCCTTGAAGTATGACTAAGATGATGGTGTTCTTTGAGGATTGGAGAAGGAGATCATTACAGGCTAGGAACAGCATGAACAAAGGCAGTTTGAACAAAAGCAAAAAGCTCTCTAAGAAAAGTGACGAGGCACACTAAAACACTGGTGTGGTTTCAGTGTCCCCTCCAAAACTCATGCTGAAACTTATTCCCCAATGTAGCAGTATTGAGAAATGTGGTCTCTAAGAGGTGATTGGGTCATGAGGGCTCTGCAGTCACTAATGAATTAATCCATTTATAGATTAATGAATTAATAGGTTAATGGATTAATGAGTTATAATGAGAGGGGAACTGGTGGCTTTATAAGGAAAGGAAGAGAGACATAAGCTAGCACATTAGCATGCTCAGCCCTCTCCCCATGTGATGTCCTGCACTGCCTCAGGGCTCTGCGGAGTCCCCATCAGCAAGAAGGTTCTTGTTAGATGCAGCCCTGCAATCTTGGACTTCTCAGCCTCCATAACTGTAAGAAATAAATTGCTTTTCTTTATAAATTACTTAGTGTCAGGTATTCTGTTATCAGAAAAATAAAACAAACTAATACAAGGACCTAGAGGAGGAAAAAAATATAGAAATGTAGGTTGGGCTGTGGTGGCAGAAAGCCTTGCTCAGGCCAAGTTAGACCCACCAGTGTAGGCAGTAGAGAGCAGTGGAAGGTCTCTCAATAGGGGAGCTATGTGATCTGACCTATGTTTTAGGAAAGTAACTTGGGAAGCAGTATGAAGGATGAGAGGTTGCCAACGAAAGAGATGAGAAACAGGAAAAGAATTAGGAGGTAATTGCACTTGTCTAATTGGGACTTGAGGGAAGGCTCCACCTAGGGATGTGGCGGTGGGGCTGGAGAGGAGGGGCTGGCCAGAGCACTGCATCTCAACCCTGGCCATATGAAAATCCACTGAGGAGATTTTAGGTATATGAATGCCTAAGCTCCATCCCCCAGGGATTCTGATTGAATCAGTCTGTGGTGGGGCCCCAACAATTAGTATTTTTTTAAAGCTTCCCAGATGTTCCAACTTGGATTGAAAACCCTGCAACAGATATACCATTTGGAAATAGAGTAGATAGCCCTCAGGACTGAATGGATCTGGGTGATGAAGGAAAATATGACTGACTTTTTAGTTTGATTAAATGTGCAGGACAGCTTTTAAAATACACAACCCTGATAACATATGGTACATCCAAACAGTGGACTAATATACAATTATTAGAAAGTATGTATATGAAGAGCACTTGTAGTCACAAAGGAAAAGTTTTGTTATAATATTAAGAAAAGGACAAACAACAAAAAATATATATGCAATATGACCTTAACTATGTAAAAACATAAGGAGTTTGGAAAAAAATGTGTATAAAATTTCCACAGTGGTGCTTCTGGGAAGGGAGGTTATAGGTGATTTTATTTTCTCTTTTTTATATTTCCTCTATTTCTGAACATTTCTAAATGAACATATATTACATTTGTAATCAGGAAAGAATATTCTATAAAGGAAGCCCTCTACCCAAAAGATTGAAATATCAAAGTTTTAGGATTTAAGGGGGGAAAACCCTGAACTATCTTGAAAACTTGCTGATATGAAATTTGAACATACAAATTTCATCTGTTCATATGTTTCTATATTTATGAATATATCTGAATGTTTCTAGGATCCCTACCTGAGCAGCCCAAATGACATTTTACCCTGGGATTCAGAAACATATACAGGACTGAGGCTAGACCTGTCAAGGGTATGTTTGCAAAAGTCACTCAACCGAAGATGGGAAAGAACTGACCTTTGAAAACATGGTTCAAGGAGCCTTTGTTAGTGTCAGAGAGTTAGGACTGTTCTGAGGATAGCCCAATATAGGCATGAAATGAATGAGGCGGGCCCTTACCTTTCCTTCATAGGGATTTAGCCTTGGGGCATAATGAGATGATTTTAACAAAGCTAAATTAGAAAAAAAAATTTATGAAGATATTGGGAACACAAAGTTTTGTAGCCAATATAACTTGCTTAACAAAAAATAGTGGGGACAAAAGGTACTGTTCTCGTTTCAACAGAATGACAGTTGAATGGATCAGAACATGAGGTAGAAACATAAAAGACTCAGACAATTTCACCAAAACAGAACAAGCTAAAAAAGAATTAAAAAGCCAATGCCACTTAGTAACAGGACTACATTCATGAGACTTACGGTGGTAGCACTCAAATGATACCTAGGAAGACTGGGTTTGTAAATATAAGTTCTACCTCCCTTCACATTGGGTACTTCCTGAACATGGTACAAATTTGAGAGGGGTTAGAGTTCTTTAATTTTGTTTTTATTCCTTGACCCAGTAATTTCTCCTCTGTGAATTGCCCTAGAAAGATAAATACATGTACAAAATATATCTGCAAGCATACTAATTGCAAAATTCATTACTGGAATAGTGAAAATGGAAAATATCTAAATATTCATCAATAATGTGTTGCCATATATTCATTCATTCTACAAATTTTTAAAGTACCTTCTATTTTCCAGGCACTATTCTAAACACTAGAGATATAGCTGTGAGCCAAAAAAACAAGGTCCCTGTCCTCAGGGAGCTTGTACTCTACATAGGAAGACAAATGATAAAATAAATGTTAGCATATCCATACTATAGAATTCTATGATGTAATTTAACTGTATTAAAACATAAGATCTACAAGGCAAAACACATTATACATAATTTTTAACTTCTAAGTTAGAGAAGAGAATTATAATATCCTACTTCAGTGATTATAATCACAAAATACAGTAGAGTGTTTATGGGAAAAAATCAGCATAAACATACATGACCATCTCTGAATGCTATTAAGAAGAAATTCTACCTCTGCCGATACTGACTTGATTTTTTTATAAGAATTATATTTATGGTAAAAATTAAAACATTTAAAAAATGCTGTGTATAGAGGCTAAGCCCTAAAAACACATTTTGAAAAATTATCAGGACCTTATAGTTATTCTGTGGCCACTGGTATATACGGCAATGCAAGTAAAATTTTTGTGTACTTCAGGGTACAAAAATTATAACTTAAGAATAATCTCTGCAGATCTCAACCAAATGAGAATATAATATGAAGACAAGAATTTTCAAGGTCAACTATGTAATTGTTACTCTACATGCACAGAACTCCGGTGTTCTTCCTTTCATAATGAACGCAGATCTACTCTTGGATGTCTAGAATAGAGTTACTTAGAGCTGCTCTGTTTTATGTATTACCTTTTTCTTGCTGAGCTCAAGGAGGACATATCCCTTCTTAAATACCTCTCCTAGAAATTAAATATTGTCCACTGGATTCAGAAACTGTCTCACTGATGACTTTGCTTTCCACACTTACATTGTGTCTTGAAATGATCTAAATATCTAGCAACAGGAGATCAGTTTAAAACACATCGTCGTGCAGTAATTTTTCACTTGACTCCCAGTTATACTTTCAGTGTTCTCTCTGTATCACAGGGAGCTAGAAACCCACAAACTACATTTCTCAGATTTTTTTTTCCAATTAGCCTCCTGTTAGGTTTGCTAATGGGAAACTGGTGGAGAAACTATGAGGTGTTTGGGAAAAAGAAGCCTCTTTTTTTTCTGTCTCCGGAAGTCCCTCCAGCAGTAGTAGCAGCAGCAACAGTGACTATAGGCAGCCATTTCTTTCCAAAACATCTGTGGCAGTTTTGACTGCGTTAGTAAAGCTATAGCATCCTATATTCCTACTCAGTGGGAGCAGCACCCCCAAAAGCAGCAGTGTTAGCATCACTCACAGATCAGCATCAAGTTATAGGTTGTGGGTCCCAGCCCAGGAGTAGTAGAGGTTTCTGGTCTCTAGGTAACACACACTGCAGTCAATTGTAAAACTAGCCAAAATTCTCTCTTTCCCTTTCCATGACCTTTATCAATGTGACTTTTCAGCTCTTCCCATAAGAAGTAAAATTTATTTCTTCTCTCTCTGAATCTGGGCTAGCCTTGTTTCTTACTTTGAACAATAGAAGACAGTGAAAATGACATTGTGATAGTGCTAAGCTTAGGCCTCACGGGGACTCACCATCTTCTCCTCACTCTTTTGGAACCCTGTGACTGCCATGGGAATAAGCCCAGATTAACCTGCTAGAGAATGAGAAACCACATGCATCAGAGTCTAGCCAGCCCTCTTGTCTCTGCTGATAACTCAGATATGTAAGAGAGCACAGCCACAATCTGCAAAGTCAACCCAAAACCAGCAGGAAGGAGTTCAGCTGACACCAGAGAACTACCCAGATGAGCCCAGCCTAAATTGCTGACCACAGAATTGTTTTTAAAGTAGAACCAGTAAGTTAAGGTAGTTTGTCACACAGCAAATAGCTAACTGATACACACCTTTGTCCTTTTTGTTTTTTCAGTACTTTTTGTACCTTATAGCAAATTACTAGCATTGAATCATTTTCTGCATTAAATATATAGTTTCTGCTTGCCTGACTAGATAGTGACTTACAAATGCTATGTTCATAAAATGGAATTCTATATAGCTATGAAATTAATATTGAAGCAGAATAGTTTGAATAAGGAAATTTCCACAATATTTTTAAAGTAAAAAAATAAAATTGTAATGAAAGCACCAATGACCTTCTTCACAGAAATAGAAAAACAATCCTAAAATTTATATGGAATCACAAAAGACTCACAATAGCCAAAGCTATCTTGAGCAAAAAGAATAAAACTGGAGGAATCACATTGCCTGACTTCAAATTTTTCTATTGTAGTAAAACAGCATGGTACTGGCATAAAAACAGACACGTAGACCAATGCAATCAAATGGAGAACCCAGAAACCATACATCTACAGTGAACTAATTTTTAGCAAAGTTGCCAAGAACATACATTGGGGAAAGGACAGTCTCTTCAATCATTGGTGCTAGGAAAACTGGATATCCATATGCAGAAGAATGAAACTAGATCCCTATCTCACACCATATACAAGAATCAAATCAAAATGGATTAAATAGTCACATATAAGACCGCAAACCATGAAACTACTAAAAGAAAACGTTGGGGAAACTCTCTAAGACACTGGATTGGGCAAAGATTTCTTGAGTAATACCTTACAAGCATGGGAAACCAAAGCAAAATGGCCAAATGGGATCACATCAAATTAAAAAGTTTCTGCACAAGAAAGGATGCAATCAACAAAGTGGAGAGACAACCCATAGAATGGGAGAAAATATTTCTAAACTACCCATCTGACAAGGAATTAATAGCCAGAATATATAAGGAGCTCTAACAACTATAGGAAAAAAATTCAATGATCTGATCAAAAATGGATGAAAGACCTGAATAGGTATTCCTCAAAAGAAGATATACAAATGGCAAACAGGTATATGAAAACATAGTCAACATCATTGATCATGAAAGAAATGCAAATCAAAACTATAATGAGGTATCATTTCACCCAAGTTAAAATGGCTTTTATCCAAAAGAAGGCAATAACAAATGCTGGCAAGAATATGGAGGAAACAGAACCCTTGTACACTGTTGGTGGAATGTAAATTAATATAGCCACTATGAAGAACAGTTTGGAGATTCCTCAATAAACTAAAAATAGAGCTACTACATGATCCAGCAATTGCACTGCTGGGTATATATCCAAAAGAAAGGAAATAAGTATACTGAAGAAATATCTGGACTCCCATGTTTATTGCAGCACTATTCACAATAGCCAAGATTTGAATGGTAGTGTCCAACAACAGATGAATGAATAAAGAAAATGTGGCACATATACACAATGGGATACTAATCAGCCATAAAAAAAGAATGAGTTACTGTCATTTGCCACAACGTGGATGGAACTGGAGGTCATTATGTTAAGTGAAATAAGCCAGGCACAAAAAGAAAGAACTTTGCATTTATCTGTGGGAGCTAAAAGTTAAAACAATTGAACTCACAGAGATAGAAAGTAGAATGATGGTTATCAGAGCCTGGGAAAGGTAGTTGGAAGGAGGGAGTGGTGATGGTTAATAAAAATTTAAAAATTAAAAAGTAAAATTATAAAATTAACTTATAGTGTGATGCCAAGTTGGAGATACACACACACACACACACACACAAAACTTAATTTGGAGATGTGTATCTATATACACATATAAATAATTATTACTTTGTGAGCCAATATTACTTTGTTTTTTTATTTACATTTTCAATATTTATTAAATGTTCTATAAAAGCATGACTTCTTTTATAATTAGAAAAAGTTTTATTTTGAATTGTTAATTTTTAGGGCATCTAGATTGATATTTGGTTTGAGAGAACCGTGACATCCTCTGTAAATCCCTTTTTAGCAACATATTCGAAATGACTTTTTTTTTTTTTTTTTCAAAAAATAGGTAACATGAGAAAACTATCTTACCCCTGCTAGCGGTATTCCAAGCAAGGTTGCAACCAGTCTTTTTCCTTATAATCCATAATCATCCAGTAGCATCTAAAGTGGGACTTGAACCTTTTTTCTTTCTGCCCTCTTTCTAAAGCTTCCAAGTAACCTTACAACACAGCAGCTGCTGAAACATCCTCCTGACACATTTCCCTTATATGTGTCCAGCTCTAGATAATTAATTCTGGAGGTATATGAAGTTTTGATTACTGAGAGTCTTTTATTAAAAGGATGTTGTGCTTTTACACTGACTCTGATACCTGTGATAAATACTTTATTCTGGTGAAAGGAAAGATATAATTGATAGAGACTTGGCTCAGAAGAATTTAACCAAAAAGATTAAAGTTCCAGGCATCCAGGTTCTGCAAATCATTTTTACCACTTTTAGTCAATTATATCATGTTCATTGATCTATTTTTTAAATCCAAAGGTTAATTAATGTTCACTGAATTTAGTAGGAATACTTTCTACATGATGGTGACTAGTGTATTTTTAGTTAGGTTTGTTTATTAGAGAATTATCTTTGAGTGTACTTTAATAAACCCAATACATAAAAATGAATATTTTGAAATTGCTTCGATACTATTTAGTTAAGTGAAGTGTACTTTAGCTGTTAAAACATGCACCCATTATGTAATCTAGGCCAGGCCCTTTCTTATTGAAATGCATTTAAAGTGAAGACTGGGTCAGTGTGGCTGAAGCGGAGCGGAACATTGAATTTATTATCAGTGAGTTAAACTGCTGAATTCAGTCAGTGTTGATGTACATAACCCTGGCCCTAAACTTCCTTTTGTGAGAATTATCCCCATTAGTAAATTTCTAATAATTGAGTATGTCATCATCATAACTGAAAAGACATTGATCAGCCATTGGCATCAGGATTTGAACTCAAACAGTCTGATATAGGAGCCTGCACTCTTGACCATAGGGAGAGTTATCCGTATCAGTGAATTTCTAATAATTGGGTACATCATAATCATAACTGAAAACATTTGTTGATCAACCATTGGCATCAGAATTTGAACCCGAACAGTCTGATATAGGGAGCCTGCACTCTTTAGGTTTTGGAATCAGCATGCCTGGATTGCCTCCTGGCATGTGGCACTTATAAGTTTTCACATCTGTAAAATAAGGATAGTAATAGTACCTACCTTATTGTCTTCATGTAAGACAGTCTATGTGAAGTGCTTAGAACAATTCTGGCATAGTGAATGCTTATTAAATGTTATAACAACTGTGCCACCTCCTAATTACGGCAGGTTAGATCTATAAGGGACCTTAAAGATGATTACATTCACTGTTTTCAACTGGACATCACATGTTAGTGTATTATGAAATCAATTTGAGAGTTCTCTTTCAGCATTTCAAGAATAAAAAATAATCAGAGTACATCACATATAATAAGTTGTTTCATGAAATGTTTGCTTTTGGGGGAATAGCAGATATGATGGATGCTCTGCTTATGTCACTCAGGTCTCTTCTACTGGTTCTGCCGATTCCCCAGAGTCTTTGTGTTACTCTGCCATATGATATTCCCTCAAGCTCTTCAGAGAACTACCCTTCAGCTATTGGAGCCACATGAACCCATTGTATTATATTGTTTATCTGTTGCTGCACAACAAATTTTTCAAAAACCTAGTGACTTAAAACACCAAACATTTATTATTATCTCACATGGTTTCTGAGGGTTACGGATCCAAGAGCAACTTAACTGGGTGATTCTGGCTTAAGGTCTCATGAGATTTCACTCAAGCTATCAGCTGGGGCTACAATTGTCTCAAGACTTGATTTGAGTTGGAGAATTTGCCTTCAAACTCAAGTCGTTGCAGGGCTTGTTTCCTTGCTGGCTGTTGGCTAGAAGCCTCAGTTCCTTGTCATGAGAGTCTGTCATGGGCCTCTTCATTGGACTACTCAGAAATGGGACCTTGCTTCCCCCAGGGCCAGTGACCCAAGAAAAAGAGAATCCAAGATGGATGCCACAGCCTTTCACATTTTAATCTCAGAAGTGGCATATCATCATTTCTTTTTATTTTATTTTTCTTCCTTTAGCCCTCTTTCTCCTCCCAACATACAGTCATTTCTGCTGTATTTTATTGGTCACACAGACCAACAATGGTATGGTGTAGGAGGGAGCTACACAAAGGTGTGATCATTGGGGGCCGTCTTTGGGGGGACTGGCTACTGCAGGTACCATGAGCTCTAATGCCTGGGAGGTTACATACTATTGGGGTAGCCTGTAACCAGTGATTGGCTGGTGATGAAGTATGAAAGCCTAACTCTCTTGCCTCAGGCTGGTCAAATTCTACGAAGTATTTTATGCTCTAGAGCTCCCCCTGGAATAAGACTGAGGCTAGGACTTGGTTGAAATTTCACACTTGGTTGATTTCTACCCTTCTCCTCCTCTTTCCTCTGTCTCTTCTCCTCTAGTACCAGCTTCTCCTGGGAGCATATCCTTAATAAATTACACTCAAATCCCTCTTTCAAGATCTACATCTGGGAAACCCAACCTAGGACAAGGTATGCTGGCAGTGGTGATGGTGGTAGTGGTGGTGGTGGTGGTGGTGGTGGTGGTGGTGGTGGTGGTGTGTGTGTGTGTTTACTGGTCACTATAAAACATTTCTTACTTTTAGTCATGATTAAAAACATTGACTTTAAAAAAGCCTCTGATTTATACCAGTCCCTTTATTTTACAACTGAGTAAACTGAGGCCCAAACAGGTGAAGTGATTAACCCAAGATTACCCAATCCTTAGTGGTTAACTGATCCTTTAGTTTTATTTTGACTTCCTATGCTAAACCTCTGAATATAAAATCACTTCCATTATTTTAAAGTCCAACTCTGCCACTTGATAGTTATATGACTTAAGTCAATTTAGTCCCTGTAGGCCTTAGTCCCTTCATCTGTAACATGGGGATAATAACTGCTTTGAGTAGAAAGAAAAGGTTGGAAAGAAAGAAAATCAGACTCAGGCTCCATCATTCACTGGCATTTTTCTTCTACTTTTTTTTCTTTTTACTATGGTAAAATACACATAACATAAAACTATCCTAACCATTTTAACTCTACAGTTCAATGGTGTTAAGAACATTCATATTGTTGTACAATTATCACCAACATCCATCTCCAGAACTCTTTTTATCTTGTAAAACTGAAACTCTGTACCCATTAAACAATAACTCCCCATTCCGCTCTCCCCACGTCCACTGACAACCACCATTCTGTCTCTGTGATTTACCACTTACTGACATTTTGACTTTAAGTAAATAATGCATTTTTATTTCTCTCATTTTGGATGAAAAGAGATTAGTATTTTCTAGTGTGTAGTTTATAAAAATACCTCATATATAACTGATGATAGCTGAAATTATATACATGGAAGTACCTTGTAAACGATAAAGTACCATAAAAATGTGAGTTATAGTAGTTATTATTATGATACTACACCTAAGGAGGACCCCAAATTCTGTTTCATCATATGAGGTTATATATTAAAACATTATAAAATTTTGACCAACATCATGTCGTTATTTAAAAGTGAAATATGTTAATAGTATCACCAATCTTGTTTTCCTTTTTTTTTTTAAAAAAAGCAAATGAATTTTCTTTATGGGCAAACTATCTAAAAATTTGTTTCTAAATGAGTTATTTTATATTTTAAGTAGTGTTTTATTATGTAATAAAACAAAATGATAAATTATAAATGTATAAGGATATTTAGTTCTTTGTATCTCACAAACTGGTAATATTTCTGACAGTGAGGTCAACTGTGATAATGTTTAGCCTCAGGGGACCCTTATTTTTTGAGTAAAGAAGTGGAACAATTTATAGAACGTATGAACATAAGCCTGTCTTTCCACCTGGAGATACCACTATTCTGTCCTGATGGATCAAATATATCAAATTCTTAAGAAGTACTAATTAAAGGAAAATTATCATGTAAATAGAAATTTAACAGAAATCAAAAGAAAAAAATATTTTAAAATATAATAACTTAGGACTTACGTTTAGAAAAAAACGTATTTGCCCATGAGTTACCCTGTCTGTACATTGAAAGAGTGAACTTGGCTACACACAGAGAAAGTAAAGCCTGATTCTGGCTAAGTGACTCTAAAATGGGACTTTTTTGTTTGTTTTTTGGTTTTGTCTTTGTTTTTAATTAAAAAAACAACTGAGTTCATTGAAAACTATGGCCCTTTCTGTAAAGAAACAAGCACCCATATATATTTCCAGTGGAAAACCGTACATCTGCTGTGAAAGGCAGTTTGGCAATATTCATCAAAATTACTCATGCAATTTGGACCCAGGAATTCTACCTCTGGATAGGTATATGTGCATATGTGTATGCACATACATATATAAGGAAATGTGTAGGCAAGGTTGTTTGTTGTAGCTGGGTTTTCTTGGTAATACTAAAAGTTTGGAAGCTGCCCAATGTCCATCAATTGGGGGTTTGTCTAAGAAGTTACGATACATCCACACATTAAAATGCTATGCAACTATAAAAAGATTGAGGATGCTTTTTATGTCCTGATACACTACAAACTCTATAATATATTATTAACTAAAAATGCCAAGGCGTAATACAGTGCATGTGTAATTTTTGTATAAAAAAGGAGGAATCGTGAATATTTATTTTCAAACACTGGCAGTATAAAACAAGCAAAAAACAATGTACACCATCTTAAAACTGAGGTAAAATAATAAAATGTATATATTCAATCCTCCCCTTAGTATAATGAAATGTACTATTAATTGAAAAAATGTTTCCCAAAGCCTGCTGCTGGGTTCCTTCATCTGTCAAGATTTAAAAGCTAAATGTCCTGAAAGTCAATGTGTAAATGTAAATAAATCATCCAAGTATCTTCTATGTGTAGCAATGCCAAATTTGAATCATCATGTAATGCCTTCTTCAGAATATAAATTGACTTGATCATGGTACCTTAAAAAAATTAAGCTCTTAAACCAAGCTGTGTCAGAAATAAAGGAGAAAGGCTCTGAATAGGAATGGCCAAGTGGAGAGATAATGGTGGTGGGGGGATGCGGATGGAGAGCCCAAGTAGAAACCATACAAACAGACAAAATTCAATAGTTGTGAATATTGATGAATACAGTAATATTCATTTTGATGATTGTAAAAGATTTCCAAGTCTCCTCAAGTGCTTACAGATACTGCATTATCAATATAATTTATTTAGTTATGAGAGAAATACTTGACATAATAAGCCATCCACTATCTTTTATGACTATCTAGATATGGGTGATGCCAAGAGAAATAGAAGGCATGTCCATCAGATTGAGTAAGCCTTGCTCCAGCATCAAGGATGATCTAGGTAAAATATGAGAATGATGAGCATAATTGCCAGGGTTTTGGGCCACATTCTGCTCTAATTATGAATCTCCTAGTTTTTGGATTATTTTTCCTGAAAGCCCTGAAAATGGTAAAAGGGGCTAACATAGTCATGAATTATTAGGCCCAAGAGCACTGGAGAAATTAAGTATCCGTTCATTGTCTACATGGAGGGGAGAACTTGAAACAATGCAGGCCCTTTGCTCAGCCTGTGGGGGTAAGTGTGGAAAGTCTCTGGAGTAGAAGAGCAGAACAGGATTGAATCCTCATGGGCAGAATTCCAATTCTACTCTTCCAATGGTCCATGGGAAAATTCAAGCACCCTTCCCCATTGTTGCATGAAAGGGAAAGTGCATCTCACTTGCAATGCAGTACTCTCTCAATGTGTTATCAGGCAGGGTTAGCATCAGCCATATTCACTTCCTTTTGGATTTCTCTCTGAGAGTGTCAGACATCAGTCTCCCAAGCTTCAGAGGCATATGTGAAGCTGAATGGCCACCTTGAAGCCAATGATAGTACTTCAAGATAGATGATATGCTAAGGATTTAAAACCACTGCTTTTGCTCCATCCTCTTTGCAAGTCCAGTGCCTCACTCTGGCATGTGAATGTATTTGGAATTTACTGGTTTTCCTCCACCTTTGGGAACTCAGCCAAAACTGAAAATGAAACGAGTTTTATTTTATCCTTTTATGCAATTTCTCTCTTCCCTAGCAGAATATGGAATTGAGCTTATCAGTAGCAACGCTTTTAAAATTTTCCTGGACATCTCACCATGGAAGTTATTAGTAAACCAAAAAATGAGCAGTTATTCTTGTCTCTATATTCTTTGCCACACCTAGCACAAGGCCTCATTTAACAGATGCTCTGTACATGTCTGCCTGAATTGAGCCACCTGCTTTATTTTACATTGATGAAATCAGTCAGATGTAGATACAATGTTAAAATGAATTACATATGAGATGTAGAATTAAAATCTAGAACTACTACCTTTCTTTTGAAACAAGAAATGCTTATCTTAAAAAGCCTCAGTTTATCAGTTTGAAAAATATGCTCTTATGTTTTGATTGTGAATTCCTAGATAAGGCAAAATAATTTTCAACAAGTAATTCAATTATCTTTAGTTATTGGACAACTGCAATTGCCCTTTTAACTTTAAACCTTAGAAACAAAGCTTCACGTTCTCACTCATAGGCAGGTGTTGAACAATAAGAACACATTGACATAGGGAGGGGAGCACTACACACTGGGGTCTGTTGAGGGGGAAATAACGGAGGGACAGCGGGAGGTGGGGAGTTGGGGAGAGATAGCATGGGGAGAAATGCCAGATATAGGTGAAGTGGAGGAAAGCAGCAAATCACACTGCCATGTGTGTACCTATGCAACAATCTTGCATGTTCTTCACATGTACCCCAAAACCTAAAATGCAATAAAAAATATATTAAAAAAAAAAAAGAAACAAAGCTTCACATTGATTCCATTTTTCTTCAAATTTGGTATGTTCTATGAATAAAAATCAAATAATTGGTGATAATTATACTATTGAAAGCATAAAATTTTAATTATAGACTAGGAGAACACTTACAGACTGTGAGAAAATATTTGTTAATCATGTATTTAATAAAAGTCTTGGCCAGGCACAGTGGCTCATGCCTGTAATCCCAGCACTTTGGGAGGCTGAGGCAGAGGAATCACCTGAGGTCGAGAGTTTGAGACCAGCCTGGCCAGCGTGGTGAAGCCTCGTCTCTTCTGAAAATATAAAAATTAGCCGAATGTGGTAGCAGGCACCTATAATCCCAACTACTCAGGAAGCTGAGGCAGGAGAATCGCTTGAACCTTGGAGATGGAGGTTGTAGTGAGCTGAGATTGCACATTGCACTCCAGCCTGGGCAACAGAGTGAGACTCCATCTCAAAAAAAAAAAAAAGTCTTGTATGTGGAATATATAAAGAGCTCTTACAACTCAATAATAAGACGACCCAATTAACAGTGACAAAAATACTTGAATAGATATTTCACCAAAAAAGACATACAAATGGCTAAGTACATGAAACATGTTTAGTCATTAGAGAAATGCAAATAACAAAACACAATGAGATGTGTGTTCACATATACAAGAATGACTACAATAAGAAAGACTTTAATAAGTGTTAGGGAGTATAAATAGGAACCCTAATACACTAGTGGTGGGAATGTAAAATGATACAGCAACTTTGGAGAAAGTATTCAAGAAAAATGAGAACAATGTTCACACAAGACTTTTATACATATTCATAGTGGTATTATTTATCATAGCCAAACCCCAAAACAATCCAAATGCCCATCAACTGAAGAATGAATAAACAAATTGTGACATACCCATACAATGGAATTTTAGTTGGCAATTGAAAGGAACAAAGTACTGAAACATGCTACATGGACGAATGTCAAAAACATTTTGCTAAGTGAAAGAAACCATACACAGAAGACTGCATATTGTATGATTCCATCTATATGAAATTCCCAAAATAGGCAAATCTATAGGGACAGAAATTAGATAGTGGTTGCCTAGGGCTGGGAGTAAGAATGGATATTGAAAATGGGCATGAGAGGTCTTATTGGGGTGATAAAAATGTCCTAAAATTGGATTTGTGTGCTGGTTGCAAACTACAAATTTACTAAAAAGCATTTAATTGTATGCTTTAAATGAAGCACTTTTATGGTATATAAATTAGATTTCAATAAAGCTGTTAAAAACATTTAAAAATTTAGGTTACAGGCATTCCTTTCTACATTTTGTACTGAAGTTTTTCTTATTTGATCATCAAACTTAAGTTTGAAGATGTGTTTGTATATATTTTTTTAAATTAAGGAATATGTCTTAATTGAAGGAAATTCAGAAAATATATACAAAAATATTATTTCCATAATTCCACTCCCTAAGCTAAACACTGTTAGTATTTTGGTATATATCTTTTGTAGGGGTATCTGTTATAGTCCTCATATTCATGGCTGCCCATTAGGTTTTAGATGATCTTTATACAGCAGGTCCTTGAATGACATTGTTTTGTTCAGAATCATTTTGTTATAATATTGATGAGAAAAAAATTGATTCTTAGTTGGGACCACTGTCTGCGTGGAGTTTGCAAATTCTCCCCATGTTTGCATGGGTTGTCTCCAGGTATTCCGGTTTCCTCCTTCATCCTAAAGATATGCATGTTAGGTTAATCTGTGCATCTACATGGTCCCAGTCTGAATGATTGTGGGTGTGTATGTGAGTGCACTTTGTGATGGGATGGCATCCTGGCCAGTGTGGCGTCCTGTCTGGCACCCTGAGCTGCTGGAATGGCCTCCAGCAACCCGCAGCTCTGAACTGGAATAACTGGATAAATAATTATCTTGCTTGTTTTTACTAACATGTCTTCAATGTACATATAGCTCACATCCATTTTAATGTTTAATATTAGAAGTGTTTTGGTCTTTATTTAGAAGTTTGGTGATGTTTTTGTGACCAGAAATATGCCATAGGAACATCACTCTTGTTTATATCAATTAGCCTATGGGAAAATTGCCTTCCTTAGGCATTGTACCTAAAGTTGCAGTTTCCAAGAACCTATAGACAATGTTAATTGAGGACTTACTATAGTTAGGGGATGTGATGGCTTAGAAACCTGTCTGAAAATTCTTGATTCCTCTTATCAAATAGTGGAGTCTAATCCCCTTTTCCTTGAACTTGAGTGAACATTTGTAGTCACCTCCATGCCTGGAATGTGGTGGAAATGATGCAGTGTGATTTCTGATCTTAGCTTAAAAAAATATATCACTTCCACATAGCTTTCTTTTGGAATACTCACTCTTGAAACTTCGCCAGCATGTTGTAAAGAAGGCCAGGTCACGTGGTGTCAAATGCTGGCTTCCCAATATCACCAGAGCAACATATTGAAAAGACTAAGTTGAATGTATTGCTTAAAGTGATACTTCATGAAGTCTGAGAGAGTCTCAGAGCAGGAGGACAAGGTGATGCTATATTCAGAGCTAGGAGTTTGGTTTATGAGAGACTTTCAATACAAGAGCTTAATTAGAATAGGATAAGGATCTTAGAATTGGTGGATACTACAAGGTAAGCATTTTGAGGCTAGAGGCTCAAATAATCTTAGGATGTAAACTCTTCTGCTGAAGAATGATACGACTTTCAGGAACTCCTGTAAAGAGCAATAATTTTTCTTGCAGCTTTTGTCTTTCTGGGCAATAATCTACCGGAATGCTAAAGTTATACTAACAAAGTCAATGGAATAGTAAAGTCAGGTTAATGTAGACAACTGTGTAGGGGTAGACAGTTTGGTTTTTCATGGACAGGCCACATGTAGGTGTCTGCTCGATGGCCTCAGTTAAAAGTCTCAACCTGAAAGCCATCATCAGTCACTAGATATGTGAGTGACTGAGATTTCTATTATTTTAGCCCCAGGCTTACACTGAATGAAACAGATTGTCTCTTGCCCAAATTTCACATTTGTGAGCAAAATAAATGTTGCTTTAAGCCATTAAATTTTTTTTCTTTTTTGAGACAGAGTTTCACTCTTGTTACCCAGGCTGGAGTGCAATGCCATGATCTTGGCTTACCGCAACCTCCGACTCCTGGGTTCAAGCAATCCTCCTACCTCAGCCTCCCAAGTAGCTGGGACTACAGGCGCGCACCACCACGCCCAGCTAATTTTTGTATTTTTAGTAGAGACGGGGTTTCACCATGTTGACCAGGATGGTCTCAATCTCTTGACCTCGTGATCCACCCACCTCGGCCTCCCAAAGTGCTGAGATAAGCCATTAAATTTTGGGATGATGTGTGTGTGATGGTTAATTTTAGGTATCAACTTAATAAGATTAAAGAATACTTAAAAACCTGGTAAAGCATTATTTTGGAGTGTGTATGTGAGGGTGTTTTCAGAAGAGTTTAGCTGTAAGTCAAAATAGACTTGGTGGAGAAGATCTACTCTCTATGTGGGCAAGTACCATACAATCTGTTGGAGTTCCAGAAAGAACAAAACAGAGAAAAGATGAATGTGTGGATCTGCTAAAGCTGGGACACACTATTCCTCTCCTGTCCTTGGACAACTCCAGGCTCCCTGGCCTTTGGGCTCCAACATAACAGCATAAACTCAAATTCAAAGCTCCACTTGCAGCTACTGTACAGGGATGTGACCTAGACCCCAGCAATCAAATGCATCCATGTAAGATTGTGATTTAGAAGGCAGCAATCTTTGGTGCTTCCATTTCTCCTGTAGATGTGCCTGGCATCTAGTGGTACAATGACAGCAGCTTTCTGGTGATTGCACAGTTGAATTCCTGCCCCAGATGTGGTATAAGGATAGTGGCAATGCAAGCTTCCTCTAGCGATCAGTGGCAGTAGTATATCAATTCTGTTTTGAGGCGTGGTTTCAGGTTCTATTCCTGGAAATTTGGCTTCAAGCTCAATTTACCAGCCCTCTGAGCCCTTGTGAGAACTATTAATGAATGACTTTTCTACTTAATAACCAACCTGATTGAGAAATTGGTACCAAAAAAGGTTGCAAGCAACGGATTATTTTCTCAGGAGAATAAGGGGAAATTTCAGATTAATTACCCCTTCTAATTGTTGTTGATATCTCTGAATACTCAACTGGTAATCCATGAGATGCTTAAATCAAAGAAATGGCTAACTAAATTATTATCTATACTCATTAGGAATGATGTACTCATTTGGGGCAAGACTGAAGGATCTAGTGGTAGTTGTAATAGGATAATATGAAAGTCTTAAATAATTCAAAATTTACAGTATAACCTAGCTTCTTCTAGCTGAACTTGGCAACTTAAAGGAAAGAGAAAAGCAGCCTCAAAGTTTTAATGTCTTAAGACAAAACCAAAAAATTGTGGATTTTCTATTATTTTATTCAAAGAATCTCTTATCACTTGCACCCACTGGAGTGAGATAGTTGAAAACAAAACTCAAATTTTGATTCTTGGGCTGCTGCATAAAAACATTGGTTTACCAGATATTTTACGTAAAAGTTATATTTGGATTAGGAGAGAGTGGGATCCCAAGAATTGAAATGGGCACATATGGTAAGACTTATAACTCAGTACCCCAAACCTTAGAATCTTCTTTTCTCTCCTGGTTGATGAGGCTGTTCCTTCATTCCTTGAATACCCTGTAACAACCTTGCTGAGAGTGTTACCTTGAAAAGGAAAGAAAATTCTATTTAGCCTCTCAGGTCATGGCAGGCTCCAGTTGCCAAATTGCAAATTTACTAATGTATATTGGCAAGAATCATAATAGGTTCAGTGGGTGCTATACCAATGAAAGAAGGACAAAATACTAGATAAGGCTGAGTTCATTGTTTAAGAAGTACTTACCAGGAAATTCTGATTCCATTGTGTTAGGTTAAGATGCTGAGAGTGGTTCCAATTGATTTTTCAGTTGGATTCAATAAGGGGGCCAGAGTAAAGGAAGTTGAGATGTTAAAAATTTCTCAGTATGATATAGGTGAGGGAATCTAAAGACTTAGGAATTTTTATAGTGGTTTTATTATACATTACTTATTTACTCATTTAGCTCACATCATTTGGTAGGTTTAGTAGATCTCCACCCTATACTTGAAGCTTCTGTCATAATCTTCTGTAGCAATGTGTAAGATGCATAGATAGTGAACCAAGTTCTCACCCTAACACATATTTAAGTCTAAAAAATGATTCACAATAACCCATTACTCATTTCTTGACCTTTTTCAAACACAAAGAAACAAATGCATTCTTTCTAAAGACAGAATGCAGGGCACTCGATTTGTGACTAGAGACAGCTAACACCTCATGGCCTTGGAAAGTAGTGGGAAAAGTATCCCACATTGCTTTGCTTCCTCTGGCCACTTGAAGTAACAGCCAGTTATGCTATGTATTAAGTCACAGCCTCAAGTTGCATGACACTGCCACGTCCCAATTTGTGAGATCAGTACAAAATTACAAGTAGTGTCAGTGATTTTTAACTGGGAGTAATTTTGCCCACTAGAGGATATTTGGCAATGCCTATAGACATTTCTGATTGCCAAAAGTGGGAGGGTGCTAACTGACACCTAGTGATTGGAGATCACAAACGATGCTAAACATCCCAAAATGCACAGGACAGTTTCCCCCACAACAAATAATTATCCAGCCCAAAATATCAATAGTGCCAAGGTTGGGAATCCCTGGGTTAGGTGTATATAAAATATGTACTGGAGATAGAGGCTGATCATGTTGCATATAGATCAGGGGTCAGCAAACATTTCTTTTTTAAGTGCCAGGTGGTAAATATTTTAGGCTTTGTGGGTCATAAGGTCTCTGTTGCAACCATAGACAATACTCATAAATGAGAGTGTCTGTGTTCCAATAAAACTTTATTTACAGAAACAGGTTATAGGTTAGATCCAGCCTGCAGGCAACAGTTTGCCAACCCTTGATATAGAGATTAGCCTGAATGCTCTTACTACAGTATTTTTTTCTTTATTGTATGATGCTAACCAGCAACAATTTTATTGTTTGATGATGCATTTATTTTTCAATAAACTCTTTTAGTTACAATGAGCTTTTTTTTAAATGAAGTTTAGGTCCTCTAGCCTGGAGCCTCCCTTGGGTGAGTGATCCAAGGAGAAGGAGGTTTTTGTTGGCCAAGGTTGGGGAAGGAAGGCAGAGGGTGGGTGCTCACTACACATGGAAGCAGGAAGCAGTTTCCAGTGGGCAGGGGAGTGCACACCATGGAGCCAGGCTGTAAGGGCTAGGGGAGAGATTAGGAAGAGGAGGAGCACACTCCCATACCTACCAACCCATTAAGCCTATTACGGCCTTGGCTGGTTCTCTCTGAGAGTGTAGGACCTGTGCCCGCCTCCTCTTTGGGAGGGGAGAGGGATAGAAAGTCCCTCACCTCTCAGCTTGCCTGAGTGGGAATTGGTATGTCTTCTAAAGGGTGAAATAGTTTTGATCCTGGGTTGCCAGCCAGCACCATGGAGGAAGTAGCCGGACACCTGGAGGATAAAGAAAAACTGTCTGCCCCACAGACCTGAAAATGGCCACCTACAAAGGCCAAGACTGCTGGTACCAGGAAGACATGCTGACTTTGCCACAGTGCTTGAAAAATTACAGCCAATGACAGCTCCAAGTTCAAAACCACCAAGTTACATATGGAGTGGGAACATGTAACATTTAAGGACTTTTCTGTAGACATGAGCAAGCTTGAATGGGTAGAGATTTCTAACAAAAGGAGGAAGTTCCGTACAATGCTAAGAAACATATGACAAATCTTTACAAAGGAAAAAAAAAAGAAAGAAAGAAAGTAAAGAAAACCACCTCACAAAACGTGAAGATATCCCAAGGAATTCCCTGATTCCTTATTTCCCTTCTTCATGGAGAAGCAGGACAAGTATGTGAAACTAGGAGAGCTCATCTGAAGGGTCAGATGAGCAATCTGAACCTGACCAAGATTATGTCCAAGAAATCTAAGCAGTTTCTGGAGATGTAGATGAAATATATTCAGGGTTTCCATAAGGAGAAACAAAAGTTCTGGAGATACCTGATCCAATTCAAGGAAGATCACTCTGACCCAATCCAGAATGACAAGAAGTCAGATATCCCCAAGAAGCCCCAAATTCCCCAGCAACTGTGGTATATTCATGAGAAGAAGGTATATCTCAATGTGAGCCCAGATGCCACTACGAAGGAAGTAAGGAGGTGAAGAATTTCCTGGGAAGCAGTGGTCTCATCTCTTGGACAACAAGAGGTTGAAATGGATTAATAAGGTCCTGGAGCAGCAGAAGGAGTATGAGGAGATGAAGTGGGGCTATATCCAGAAGCATCTCAAGCCAAATATCAGTGGGGTGGGCATCACCACATTCACCCTCACCAAGGCTGAGAATGGCAGCTCAAGGACAAGTTTGGTGGATAACCCACCAAGCCATTTCCAAATAGCTACTTGCTGTACTGAGCAGAGCTCATGACTGACAGGAAGGACACACTCAGCAGAGAGTGCATGGTGTTATGCAGCCAGCAGTGTAAGCTTCTCTTCCAGAAGGAGAAGGATGCCTGTCACAAGAAGTGCATTCAGGAAAAGAAACATGACAAGGTAGAGCTCCTCCATTTACTTGAGAGCATTCCCCAAGGAGGAGCAGTAGTGGGTCCTGGGGAAGGAGATGTTGAATAGCAACAAGAAGCAAGCCACCAGCCTGACCTCCAAGAAGCCATGCCAAGATGGGGGTAACGGCAGCTCAGAGAAGCCTAAGTGGCCCATATTGGACCTGTTCATTTTTTTCTTGAGGAGAAATGGCAGGAGCTGCGGGAGGAGCAGCCTGAACTCTCTGGGAGTGAGTGGAGCTACCTGCTGGCCCAAATGTGGAATGATCTGAGAAGAAGAAAGCCAAGAACAAGGCTCAGGAGGGAGCACTAGGCACAGGGAAAGCTGCCAGAGTCACCCAAGACAGCAGAGAAGATCTGGCAACAGAGCATCATTAGTGACTACATGGCCCACTTGAAGAACAGCTGGGTGAGGACCTCAAAATCCATGGAGATGACCTGGAATAATGTAAAGAAGAAGGAGAAACTGCTATGGATTAAGAAGGCAGCCTAATATCAAAAGCAATATGAGAGAGAACTGAGTCAGAGGCAGGCACCTCTGGCAGCTGGAAACTCTTCCAGGAAGATACAGTTCCCGGGAGAAACCAAGAAGCCTCCCATGAACAGTTCCCAGGAACTGCTGTCCAATAGGGAGCTAAACAACAGCTACTGAAGGAGTGCATAGTGGTAACTGGCAGCCGCTGGCAGCATTTCTCCCAGAGCCAGAAGGAGCACTGCCAAAAGCTGGCCAAGGAGCAGCATAAGTGTACAAGGTACACCTGGGCCTCTGCATCAAGAGTCTTGTTTCCCCAGGACCATGTAATTTATAAAGAGTACATCTCCAATAAACATAAGAGCATGACTAAGCTTTGAGGCCTGAACTCCAAGTCCAGCTGGACTACCCTGAAATCCAATTAGGGGTCTGAGGAGGAAGACAAGGATGAAGAGGAAGAAGAGGAAGATGATGAGACTAATGACTCCTCTGAGGATGATGGGGACTCCTCCAAGTCCAGCATCGAGCATGAAATCAAGGACAGGGACAAGAATAAGGAGGATGACAAGGGTAAGGATGATTAGGAGGATGGCAGTGAGGATGAAGGCAACGAATCCACCAGCTCCTTCTCTTCAAGGGACTCCTCAGATTCTGACTCTAACTGACATCAGCCCCACCCGAAGGCAGCCAGGGATAGCCCAGGAGCTCACCTCTCCAACTGACCAACTGTCCCTGGCCCCTGCCTTCCCCTAATTTCTTAAACACACACACACACACACACACACACACACACACACACACACACACACACACAAATGGTGGGGATAGGGGGCTGAAGGAGTTCAGATCAGGACTCTACAGCCTCAGAGACATTCGCCCTGGGTGGTCCTCTAGGAAAAGCAACCATAAGACTGAGCCAACACCAGACCAGTCCTGCCCACCCCCACCTACTTGTGACTTGTGCTTCTTGCTTTGGTGATGTAACAAGGAGCAGGAATGAGGGGTCCCAAAGAATTCAGTGAGGCCATCACAACTGCAGCTCAAACCAAGGTTGGGTGGAAGCTTGGGGAGAACCCTTTCTTTTTCAGAGGGGCTTCCTGCCTGGCCCCTGCATCAGAACTGCAGGCAGGGGTCATGTCAGGAGAGGAGAGTAAGTGCCTTTGAGAAAATAGGCACTGCCCTGATGGCCCTCTCCCCTGCCCCCTGTAGGAAGGGGCTGCCTGGACCCGCTTATGGGGAAGGGGACAGAAGTGTTTTATATGCATATATATTAAGCTGTGAACAAGATGCTTCATTCTGAAAAAAATGAAGCGCATGATTGTTAGTAACAAGCAAACTACTGACTTTCCATTTCTCAAGAAAGTTGATCATGGACATGTAATTTGCATAAAAGTTTTGGAGCCATTTACCAGTCACCCTGGGACCCAAAATAATGTCATTGACTGGCTACATAAAATCTGAGGAGATAGATCTGTGAGAGATACATAAACATTTATTCAAAACTTCATAGTTTCTTTTTCTTTTAAAATTTACTCTGAGTTCCAGGATACATGTGCAGAATGTGCAGGTTTGTTACATAGTTATACATGTGTCATGGTGGTTTGCTGCACTTATAAAACTTCATAGTTTCAAAACTTCATGGTTAATTTAAGAAGCCTGGGCCTGAAGATGGCAATTTAACATGTATTAACACATTTTCAGAAGGTGTATTTACATATCACTTGGTAAAGCATGACTTTTAATTTAGATCAAATCATTTTCCTAAATTAATGTCATTCATTTTTATTCCAAGTCTTCATGTGCATATATTAAAAATGAACTGATAGATGTTATTGTGTCCACTCCATTAGCAGAGCTGTGCAAAGAATTAAGCGTGGTCATTTTTATATCAGTGATATTAAATGCTTCAAATAAAACAATCTGTTAATTACAATGGCCAAATTTTTCTCACCCAATTCATTGAATCAAAGTAAAACTTTTAGAAGTTCATTCTGTCAAAAAGAAAATATGGTATTATTTTGAAATCTATTGAAAATTCATTTTAAAATTTCAATATTGAGGATTCAGTTATTTGTTTTGTGATATAATATGAAAGTATTTTTGTGTGTGTGAAGCAGTGTTACAGTAAAAAAAAGTTTTGTTTTTTTTAATTGTACTTTGGGATCTGGGGTACATGTGTACATCCTGCATCCTGTAGGATTGTTGCATAGGTTCATACATGCCATGGTGGTTTGCTGTCTCCATGCCCCCCATTGCCTACATAAGGCATTTCTCCCAATGTTATCCCTCCCTAACCTCCTCACCCCCAGCTGTCCCTCCCCTCCCCTCCACCCCCCACGTACCCCAGTGAGTATTGTTCCCTTCCCTGTGCCCGTGTTCTCATTGTTCGTCACCCGCCTATGAGTGAAAACATGCAGTGTTTGGTTTGCTGTTCTTGTGTTAGTTTGCTGAGAATGATGGTTTCTAGATTCATCCATGTCTCTACAAAGGATACAAACTCATCATTTTTTATGGCTGCATAGTATTCCATGGTGTAGATGTGCCACATTTTCTTTGTCCAGTCTATCATTGATGGGTATTTGGGTTGGTTCCAGGTCTTTGCTATTGTAAACAGCACCGCAACAAACGTACGTGTGCATGTGTTCTTATAATAGAACGATTTATAATCCTTTGGGTATATACCCAGTAATGGGATTGCTGGGTCAAATGGAATTTCTATTTCTAGATCCTTGAGGAATTGCCACACTGTCTTCCACAATGGTTGAACCAATTTACACTCCCACCAA
>CAUYLG010029734.1:0-59467 GCA_963573385.1 Cacajao melanocephalus | reverse complement strand
TCTAACAGTACGAAAGAATAGCGTAATAATGCTGTAATATGGTACAAAATTGGTATCATTGAATCATAGACACTGGAAACAATCACAGCTCATAATGATATCTAGTATATGGGTAAAGTCCGATTCAACTAATATGATTTTAATAATGCTATAACGCTCACCCAATTATTTTCTAACAGTACGAAAGAATAGCGTAATAATGCTGTAATATGGTACAAAATTGGTATCATTGAATCATAGACACTGGTAACAATCACAGCTCATAATGATATGTAGTATATGGGTAAAGTCCGATTCAACTAATATGATTTTAATAATGCTATAATGCTCACCCAATTATTTTCTAACAGTACGAAAGAATAGCGTAATAATACTGTAATATGGTACAAAATTGGTATTATTGGTAAAATGTGGCTACCTTATATAAATGCATCAAATTATAGTACTAATATTGAGCAACTGTACTGAGAAATTGAGTTAAAACTTCCTTGCATTGTAATATCAATGGAGACTGATTGGCTTAAGGAAGAATGAGATTTAATTAGTTGCTATAACAGATGTTTCTGCAGAGTTTTCTCATAAAGTAAGATAGCCATAGATGAGGAAAAATATATGATTAAATTTATATAACAGTAAAAAGTAATATGTTGTGGAACATTGAACAGGTGGTTTCATTAAATCTGTCCCCATTCCTCACTAGCTTCTGCAAATGATGAGTGTATTTGCATTATCATTCCTGTTTTACCCTGTAAATAAACGGTGCACTACATGTCGATTTGATAGTATTACAGGTAGTTTCTTTGTAAGGTGAACCTAATGATCAGAGGTAAACTGCAAGGAATAAAATAACTCAGCAGGTCTGTTTTACCATTTCTGCTTCTTTCTGTAGCCAATGTAATGACCCCTGGCTAAGTGTTGAGAACCAAGTCCTGGCACGTGCACATGGCAACTGGCTAATGATATTATTCTATATGCCCAAGACAGTGTTCAGGATGCATTAGGCTGTCAGCATTATCTAAGGTAAACCTGAAGGTTCATGATGTGATCCTGATGCCTGGTTTGGGACACTACAGCTGCTCATGTAACCATGTGACCAGTATGGATCACAAGGCTCAAGTGAGCTTCCCAAAGTGAAGACATTTGGAACATGACTTTTCTGTTTGCAGCTGGAACTCTCATACGCTGGTCCATGCATCCCTCATATGTTGAATTGCAAAATTTCTCCAGTGAATCTCCAAATTTGTGAGTAGTCATGTAACTTCCCTAAACAATCAAAGGATCTACATTAAACCTACAGAGTCTTTCATTAGATTCCCTCAACATTTCTGAAACCCAACACCATAGTTGTGGATGTCTCAGTGATATTTACATATAGCCCAAAGTACATTCTTAAAGAAAGTGGCCATGTTTATCTTTTTCAGCAAGGCATGGTTGAATCTATCTAACGTCACCATTGCCACTTCAAGTAAACTATCATTAAAAATACATTAGTTATTTTAGCCAAAACTAAAATAAAACTGGTGAGATGAAATCTTCTTTCAAATAGTTTTTGCCATTTTTGTTCACATTTTGGTAAACTGTATAATTTTTGTTCTTTATCTTAGCAGTACTTTTTTATATATTTAAACAAATTCAATATTTTGTCTGTCATCTTAGTTGCAGATAATTTCCTAGCTTCCTAGATCAGAAATTTTACTGTAACAAATGTAACCTTTTACTCCAATAATATATTTTACTTGGTTATTACTAGCATATAAAAAGTACTGCCTTTATGTACTTATTTAGAAATTTTAAGTATATTAAAGTTTTTGATGGATTCAAGTGGAGTCTCAGTAGATTCTAATAGTTGTTTCCTAGGCAATACTCAGTAACATTTAAAATGATTATCTCTCCCTTATTCATGTCTGTGTTAAATAATAATTATTCCTAACTTTAAAATTGTCTGCTAGTGTTTCTTATTTTAGAGTGTTATTAGGTTTAAACTTGAGATGTTATAAATAATATCTAAATTTTAAACCCATAACTTATTAAGAATATATGATATTGATTTAATGACTTCAGAAGATATTCACATAATAATGCAATATTTCTCATTTGACAATTGGTGTGAAATCCTGAAAGTCTGTTCTCATTCTGCACAGCAGTGCAAAACTGTAAGAATAATCCATGCTGAAATCGTGCAAACCAATCTTAATAACCAATGGAAAAATTATGACTATTCTAGGGCCTTAAAATTTTATCAATATATTGAAAAGAATCTGTTAGTGTCAGCTACTAACACACATTAGTAAAACTAAGTTTTTTTAGTACACTGTAATATAAAAATTGGAAACACTGAGGATTAAAGTGTTCCATTGCTTTATTTAAAACTTCCAAAGAAAAGTTTGAATGGTGATTGCCTTCCTCTCCTCCTCATATCACTTTTGCTATGGAGTGCTCATCTTTTCTATGCCTTGGTTCATTGTCATGCTCCTTTCTGAGTCCAGATCAGATGCTCACATTTTATCCTTTACATCTTTGGCCGTGCAGTACTTCTGAAAGCCCTGTAATGTGAAGCGGTATTTTGCCAGTGTCACTTACTGTGGGACATCTTCGTCCTTTTCATCATAACCGCTTTCCTCCTTTGCGTTGATGAGCTCACCTTCACTAAGTTCCTCTGGCTGCATATCTAGGGTCAGTAGAACAGTCTCATATTGGTTGTTTCTTCTGTAACTCCATTTACTTTTGTTCAGCTTTCACTTCCAGCATTATCTCGTTTTACTTTTATCTTCATTGTTCAACTCTCTTTTCCCATCATCCGCTTACTTTTACATGCAGAGAGCTGATTCTTTTGACTAGACGGAGTCTCACTTTATCGCCCAGGCTGGAGGCGTGATCTCGGCTCACTGCAACTTCTGCCTCCCGAGTTTGAGGGATTCTCCTGTCTCAGCCTCCCCAGTAGCTGAGACTACAGGTACACGCCAGCACACCCAGTTAATTTTTTGTATTTTAGTAGAGATGGGATTTCACCATGTTGCCCAGGCTGGTCTCGAACTTCTGACCTTAGACAATCCACCCGCCTCGGCCTCCCAAAGTGCTAGGATTATAGGCATTGTTTATTAAGCAATTTTTCATATTTAGAAGTAACATCAGGCACTACTTTTTTCAGTAGCTTGTTTTATCTACTTTCATGTGTGATTGGTGTTAGATCACTTGATGAAATGGAACAGAGGAGCTTCATGCTTTCTGAACAACAGGTCGTACATCTGGGAAATAACTTTTTTTTTTTTGAGACGGAGTTTCGTTCTTGTCTCCCAGGCTGTGCAGTGGCGCGATCTCGGCTCACTGCAACTTCCATCTCCCAGGTTCAAGCGATTCTCATGCCTCAGCCTCCTGAGTAGCTGGGATTACCGGCGTGCGCTGCCACACCCAGCTAATTTTTTTGTATTTTTAGTAGAGACGAGATTTCACCATGTTGGCCAGGCTGGTCTCAAACTCTTGACCTCAGGTGATCCACCCGCCTGAGCCTCCCAAGGTGCTGGGATTACAGGCATGAGCCACCACGCACTTCTTGGAAATAACTTTTTTTCTTTAAGTGTTTTAAAATGAACTCATGTGATTCTTTTTACCAGTAGGTGCTGGATTCCCTGGCTTCCTTTAGCTGTTGTTAATATTATCACCCTTGATTTCTTTCAGTTAACATTTGCTTGGTCATTGGTATTGACTGTATTCTGTATTATTACACTTCATGTTCCTTGTAAAGAGCATATACTTGAATTCCATGTGCATATGTGTGTTTGTGTTTTACTTTTAGATGAGTCTTTTCAGGATTACTCTCTTTCAATATGATCTTGCTTCTGTCGTTTTCTCTTATGATTTCTAAATTTGTTATGCTTCCTTTCTGGTCTATTTTCTTCCTGAATGATGCTGTTTGCTATTTTTTTTTCAATCACGTAGATGATATATAACCTGCTGTAAACCTCGTAATGGTTCTCCTACCATTTAAAAAGACGTTTGTAAACTGCTTTCCTGTTATTGTGTTAGTTTAATGCTTTCATCATTCATTTTGGTATTAAAAGTTGACAAAGTATTAAGTAAAATGTGAACAAATATGTAATGGCAAATAATCTCAAAATACAGGAGCTACGGTATGGTAGTCATATTAAAAAGGCTGCTGGACTTAGATAAGATCATGTAATTATTTTCCACTTGAGTGCTTTCTGTAGTTAGGTGTCCCATTTTCCCGTCTTACTTAAAATAAGGGGAAAGAAAAGCAACGGCAGTAGTTGATCATAAGGATTCATGATCTTTTCAAAGACATCGACTCCCTGCAATACAGAAAAAAGGAGTCTTTGCAGATAATCATCTTTGAGCAGACATTTCTGTCCTTAGACGTACTCCTTTTCAAATTTACTACAAGGAAGTTGTCTTTCCATTCTTTTGCTTTTCTTTATTTCTTCATTTCCTTTTTTCCTTTTGTCCTTTCTTTTTTTTCTTTTTGGTATAGGGTATTAGATCTAGAAGGTATCTCAGAGAATATCTAGTTTAACTCCTTAGAAAGTCGATGCGACTTGTCAAAGTCACTGACACTCAGTAACAGAAGTAGCGTTTGAGCATTGGTGTCCAGGTTTCCTGCACATCGGTCCTGTGCTCTTCCCATCACAGCCCCTTGTCTTCTCATCACAGCCCCTTGTCTTCCCCGTCTTTAATGTTTCATTTCTTTCCTATTCAGAATAAATAACACAGCATTTTGCCACTTAATTGTCTGGATTGCTTCAACACAGTTCTAGGGGCTCTTCATCTGAATGGCTTCATTCCATAGATTGTGAAACTAAACCAAACCAAACACACAGACACCCAGTGAGGTCCTTAGAGTCAGAGGTTGCATGAGGACTGCACTGGAGTGACACCGCAGGCATTTCCCTTTTGGATCACTCAGCCCATAGAGCGATAACCAATGAATATGAGCAAAACCAGTGTAACTGGGATTGGCAAGAAGCCTTCAGGATTCCAAAAGTGTGAATTTAAAGACAGAAAATACATTATTTTCCTCTGGCTAGTAAGATTCAGACATTTTCATGAGCCATCAGAGGTACCTTTGTAGGAGTCCTTAAGAAAACTTTTCAAGCTAACATTATTTTGTTAAACCAACACTGATAGGTAATCAAACAACATCACGAAGGGAGGAACACACATTCCTATCTATGATTTCGTTGATCTCATCTTACCTCTGGCCTTCACCAGTGCAACTGATCATTTCCTCAGACTGACATGTCCATCAACAAGGCAGTTTCTGTAGTTTGACATTATGATCCACTGAAGCAAAAATGCCCCAAGGTATAGCCCAAGTGAAAACAGATAATGAATAAATAACGTGGATTCCCAAGCAAGTGACATGAAGTGTTGAAAAGTTCTCTGTGCCAGTTCTTTGACATTTCTGTAAATTCTGAAGAAATTCTAAGTTAACGAGTCATGATTACCCATGAAATAAATTAATCTGAACCCTGTTGACTTTTGTCTGATATAACTGTGGTTTAATTCTTGTTTTAATTAAGTTGTAGATGAAGAACACATAACAGCTCAAACCTCATTTCCCAAATGTGGAACCTGACACTTTGTTGTTTTACTCTTTGAGATGTCAAATTAAATTGGTTAAAAGAAAAAATCCGGACTTTGATCATTCCTCTATGCCATCCAGAAACATTTTTATTATAGAAAATCTGCATATGCAGTGAAGATGTCGCTTTCTCACTGACACAAGGGCAGTGGAACATGGTAATCCTTTGTGATGAAACACAGATGGTCTCTGCAGAGACCCATTCATCTTTCTTTGACAGTGTTGCAATTAATCAGCTACATTCTCCTGTCACCTTCTTTGAGAAAGATCATCCACTCCAAATACTCTTGCTCTCTTTTATTGACACATACTCAGAGCCAGATATGTGACATGTTGGGCAAACACACCCATCTTAGGAGAAACTTTTAACAGGAGTATGCAGTACTTAGATCTCCTAGAAAAACTTTTTGTTTTGAGTTCCATTTATTTCAATCTTGAAAGTAAAAAATATGTACTTATAAAACATTTGAGAAATATAGAAAAGCATAGTGGCACATAGTAAGTCACTAACAATCCCATCAGTAAGCGTTAAATATTATTATTTTTACATATCTTCTTTCAGTCTTCAGTCACACATATATGTCTATTTATTAAACTTTGATATTTTCCTTCTTTGAACAATTTATGGATAATTGTCCATATCCTTGTGAATATTACTGAAACATCCTGTTTAATTGCTAATAATATTCTACTACGTATTTAGCCAATCCTTACTGGTTAATTTTTTTCAGTTTTAACTTTTAAAAATAACATTCTGATTAACAGTGCCGTGCATTGTCATGCATTCTCTATGTTTATAATTAAGTCTTGAAATAAATCCCTGGAATTACAATTGAGTCAAATAATTCAATGCTCTCCAGACAGTTAATAAACATAATGCAAGAACCTGTAATTTCCAAATACTCACCAGTAAAAGCTATTTTAATAAATTAAATTTGTTTGACATTTCATTCAATATTAAATGATTGACTTTCAAATATTTATTGTCCGCTTACATTCTTCTTGTGGACATCTTTTAATATGCTCATATTCATATAAAGTGGTATGCCAAAGCATGTATTATAATATATTTATAAGGATTAAATGAAATATATGAATCACTGGCACTGGGATGACACACTCCCTTGCCTATCTATTGCCTGGGACCTTATCTTACTTCTTATCTTACTTCTCCTTACCTTCTGCCTTATCTTACTTCTCCTGCTACCACATCGTTCTTAAATATCCCCAGACCCATTGTCTGTGATTGTCAAAGGGCACTGACTTCGCATTTGCTTTGATTTGAGTAGCTCAGCCTTATACTGAGAGAAGGGCATGTTTTATGCTGCAAAACACTATTTACAGACTCATAACTCACAATTAAAGATAAGGAATACGGTAAAATTGCAAAGCAAGACCGATTCTTCAATTATATGTTCATCACAAGTGAAACTGGCCTATTTCAGTATTCTGAACAAAATGTTAATTCTGGTAAGTCTGAGAAAATAGGCCCAAAACAAGCTAAAGAGTTTTATGCTGATCTTTATGTGTTGTTAGTGAGTGTTGTCCCTTCCACATTCTAAACTAATTTGTTTCTGACAGCACTTAACGGACAGATGTTAAAAAATTACTGGCATTGCTACTTCAACCTTGTACTTCACATTCTGTAGAACTGGCCAAAATAAAGACTTCCTTCTTCTTTATTCCCTGATATGCTGCCTTCCAAAGTTAGGTGCAATAAAAAGCCTCAGCTGAAAGGAAGTCCAAACCAGGCTTGCATTTGCCAAGTTGTATCTGAAAAATGAATGTGGTCAGCTGAAAAAAACGGCATGAAATAACTGTGTTCTTAGACTCCTACCTGAGAAGACTAACGTAGATGGTGTGTTCATTTGTGCTGCTGTAAAGGAATACATGAAACTATGTAATTAATAAAGAAACGGAATTTATTTTTCTCATGGTTCTGCCGGCTGTACAAGCATAGCACCAGCATTGGCTCATCTGCTGGGGACCTTGGGGAACTTAGAATCATGGCTGAAGGTGAAGGGGAGCCTGCATGTCACCTAGTGCAAGAGGAGGCAAGAGACAGAGAAAGAGGCAGAGAAATAGGAGGTGCCAGGCTCTGTTAAACAACTAGATTTTGTGTGAACTCATAGAGCAAGAATTCACTCATGACTGTGAGACCACTGCCAAGCCATTCATGAGGGATCTGCCCCCATGACCAAACACTTCCCAAAGGCTCATCTCCAACGTTGGAGGTCCCATTTCAACATGAAATTTGGAGGAGACAAACATCCAAACCATATCAAATGACAAAGGTGACCACAACTTGAAAAATATTCAGATTTGCAATAAGTGAGGGAGTCTAGATTTTCAACGAGCAAGAATAAAATTCTGATTCTCATCTTTTTTCTTCTTCCCTAAACCATAATAATTCATATTATTATGATGACATGGGTATACAGACTTTCAAATTAGTTCTTTTTATTTTGAGCTAGGTTATTTTTATTTCCATTTCCTGGCTCTTCTGCTGAATTAAAAATCATGCTTTCAGGCCAAGGCAGGCGGATCACCTGAGGTCGGGAGTTTGAGACCAGTCTGACCACCATGGAGAAACGCACTCTCTACTAAAAATACAAAATTAGCCAGGAATGGTGACACATGCCTGTAATCCCAGCTACTAGGAAGGCTGAAGCAGCAGAATTGCTTGAACCCAGGAGGCAGAGGTTGTGGTGAGTCGAGATGGCGCTATTGCACTCCATCCTGGGCAACAAGAGCAAAACTCAATCACAAAAAAAAAAAAAAAAAATCATGTTTTCACTTTTCTTGCACCCTTTGATAAGCCTCAAAATTGCTATATGGGGTACCCGAAAGATAGGATACTGTCACTAGCCTCAAAGATTTTACTATTCTATACACATAGACACCAACGGTTTCCCTGTTTCTGAAGACTCCCAATCTATACAAATAGAAATTCATGCTTTATATTCTTTATCAGACTCCACATAGTTGAAAATTACTTCCTTCCAATCTAGAAAAGATGATTTTTGAGTTATAACTGGTCACAAATTGCTAGTCAGTCTGTGTGTTCACCCTACGGTTTCAACATCTTCCAAAGGATGTTTAAGGTACTCATCTCAATTCATTTTTATATTAAAAATAGTTATTTTTATGACACATACCTGCATTTCAAAATTTCTGATTAGAAGATGACAAAGTAGAAGACAGTTGAACAATAACTTTTGATATTTTGATAAAAATAAAAATGAGAATCTTTCAAAATGACTTTTAGGCAAGGATCTGGTAATCTATGTATTTGAAACCAGTAGCTCAATATTTTAAAGTAAGTTTAATTGAAGGATTTACACATATATAAATATGTGTAAATCATAAGTGTAAATCTCAATGAATTAAAAAAAACACAAACAAGCACACCAGGAAAGCACCTTAGCATTCTCTCTTATGCCTACACTGAGTCATAATCCACAATCCCCCTCCTAAAGAGTAACCATTATTCCTTACTTTAATTACCAGAGATTATTTCTGCTGTTTTGAAACATTTAGGTAAATGCAGTTAGATAAATAAACTCATTTTGTTTAAGGCCTCTTTTTGTAAATATGCTACTTGTGGGATTTATTCATATTTTGTATGTGGAAACAGTTCATTTATTTTTACTGGTGAATAAAATTTTTCTTCTATGAAAACACCATAGTTTTATTTCTCTGTCCTGTTTTGGTGCACATTTTGTTTGTTTCCAATTTTGATATTTTGATTAGTCTGCTATGAACATTTTTAGACACCTATTTTGGTACACAGATATGTAGGGTTTTGTTGCAGGATCATAAAATATGCATTCATTTACCTTTACTGAATACCGTAAAATGGTTATTCAAAGTGATTGTATAGCAAAAATTTCCCCTCCTTATAGTATAAATAAGAATTCCAGAGTTCCACATCCTTGTTCAGATCTGGTAGTTTCTCCTATTTTTGGTTTAGCTCTAATAGTGAGTGCATGAAGTTGTATTTACTTGTTATACTACTGATCCCTAGTGAAGCATGCCTCCTGGTATTTTGCCATGTGTATCCCCAACCCCAGTGACTCAGGTCTTGGCCATGTGATTAGATTTGGCCAGTGGGTGCTTAGCAAGTGTGATGCAAGAGAAGACTTTACAACTACTTGTGAGCACTGGGAACTCTTAATCTTGGAATGTTGGAAATCAGCTTCCACATTGAGAGGAGCCCAGTAATCCACGTGGAGAGGTCATAGGGAGGAGAACCAAAACCTGTGGTCATAGTCCCACCTACGCTTCCAGCCAACCATGAGCACACTTGCTAACCACTTGAGTGAGGTCATTTTGGAAGTTCCAGCTGTCTTAGCAATAGTCAATGTCACCTGAAGCAGAAGAACCAACCATGGCCCAGTCAAGTCACAAAGTCATGAATAAACAAGAATTATCGTTATATTAATTTGTTAATTTTGAGATGATGTGCTATCAAGTAATAAATAACTTAGACAAAAATTTACATCTAATTGGTTTTAATGTTTATATATCTCATGATTTCAAATGTTGATTATCTTATTAATATTTGGCCATGTTGTAGTTACTACTGATGCATAACAAGTCACCCTGGGGCATTAAGCAACAGTCAGTTTCTTATACCAGTTTTGTGGCCTGAGAAACTAGACAGGGCTCAGCCATGAGAGTCTGTTTCCGCTACCCAGCATTTGGGGCTGAAGGCTGGAATCATCTGGAGACTCCTTCCTCACTTGTATGTCTGGCTCCTGGGCTGGGATCAGTCCAAGTCTGGGCTCACCTGGCAGTTGATTGGAGCACCTACACTTGGGCTCGCCATGTAGTTTGGCCTCTCACAGCATGAAGACTTGATTCTAGTATGGAGCATACCAACAGGGAACCTCTTCAAATGAGGTAGATTTCCATGGCCTCTCATGACCTGGCCTCAGAAATCTCAGAGCATCTTTTCACCACACTCAGTGGGTCAACACAGTCACTGCCACAATATATTCAAGGCCATAGACCCCACTTCTATGGAATGAACAAATTGGGGACCATATGTTTAACCTCCCACAGACCGTTTTGCATCCTCTAAAGTGTAGTGCTGGTACAAGTCCTTGGGATAAAAAAATTTGTTTCACTTAGACTATTTTTATTTTTCTTGTTGCTGCGTAGCTGTTATATACATATGGCATGTATGTGTTTGTATATATTATTTTTTCCCCATTGTGTAAATTGTGTTTTATCTCAATAGTACATATTAATAAACATTTATAATTTTAATATAATTCCATTTGTATTCGTCTTTTTCTGTTTGTTTTTTGTTTTGTTTTGTTTTGTTTTTTGAGACAGAGTCTCACTCTATTCACCAGGCTGGAAGTGCAGGGGTGCCATCTTGGCTCACTGCAACCTCTGCCTCCTGGGCTCAAGTGATTCTCCTGCCTCAGCCTCCCAAATAGCTGGGATTACAGGCACCTACCACCATATCTGGCTATGTATTAGTCTTTTACATCTGATTTAAGAAAGATTGATTCAACCCAAGGTCAAAAAATTATTCTCATATGTAATCTTATAGAAACTCTATTTCTTTACCTTTCACACTTAAGTCTCCATTGGAATTGGCTTTAGTGTATGCGTTAGGAAGAGGACACATTTTTTTCCCTATGTGGTTATCCAATTGATCTAGCCTCATTTGCTAAAAAGAAAGGAACTTTTTTTCTAATTAGGGTAACTACATATATCTGAATCTGTTTCTAGCACTCTTCTATTCAATTGGCCTATTTTTCCTTTCTTTATTCCAACACCAGAATGTCTTAATCAGTGTAACTTCGTAGCTTTATAATACATTTTGATATCTGATAGTACAAATTAGCTTGCCACTACACACACACACACACACACACACACATAAAACCCTGTTGATATTTTCATTGAGATTGCAGAAAATTTATACAAAAATTGAAAATATTTTACTGATTATAAATAATGAGTCTTTAAATCCATGAATATGGTATATACCTCATTTATGTAATTTCTCTTTTATGGCTTTCAGCATTGAAGTTTTGCATATCTTGATTACGTCTATCCTGAAGTCTGTAATGTTTGTGTTGATATTGTAAATGATAGTCTAAATTCTAACATTTTTTAACAAATCTTTTTTCTCTTTTTTGTTAGTACATAGGAACATAATTGTATCACTTAATCAGCAAACTTGCTAACTATAATTATTTTTGACAGCTTTTCCAGAGATTTTTTTGGATTACCCACATAGCCACCTATGTCTGCCAATAATGAAAATTTGTTTCTTCTTTTCTAATCTGTTTAGAATCCTGCTTTTAATCATTTATACATGTTTCTTGCCTTATTGCACTGACAAGACATAAAGTTAAATACAGCAGTAGCAGCAGATAACTTGGTATAATTTCTGATCTCAGGGAAAAAGCTTTTAGCATTTCACCTTTCAGTTTCATACTTCTGGTTTTTAGTGATGCTTTTTAAAGTAGAGAAAATTTATTTTTTGTTTGTATATTTTTATGGGGAGCTTCCTGAGTGAGGTATACTCTACCCAAACTTCAGTCTGAGCTCTATAGAAACTGAGACAAAGACTGAATCATAGCCATCACTGTTTACTAGAAGAAATCATACTCAAACGAATGAAAGCTCCATGAGAAAAAGAACTTCACATGGAGTCTTCAATGTCATATAAGTGCCTAGAACAGGGCCAGGCAAACAGTAAACATTCGATTAACATTTGCTGAATGAATATCAATTATGTGGGTCCTAAGAGGAATTTGTTTTACTTAAAGTTCTTTATGTTAGAAGTTCTAATCAACTAGCAATGACACCCTTGCAGAAGTTTTCTTTTTAAATGAAGACATGTTTTATATTTGGCTGTTTCTTAAATGAGCCTCTCTGAAAGTCATCAGCAGCAAAGTAAACTGTACTTGGAAAGAAACTTCCATGCAAGGCTAAACTGATGTAGTCTGGGTTTGCAGCTTATTGGTTCAGCATAGGTTTAGTTCCAACTTTCAATAATAAATACTGACCAGAATAGAATAATCAGACAGCACAGTTTCATTTGCTTAAAAACATGTAGACATCACACCTTCTTGTGTAATTATAATTTCTATAAGAAGACTTTGAAGTTTTAATTTTTTAAAGGTTGTATACAAAAAGCTAGTTTAGAGGGAGCTTTTTCATAACATGCTGTTCTTTTATTTTCCAGGAAGAGAAAAGAAGCTAAAAAGTAATTAAAATAATGAAGGTGAAAGTGATTATTATCTCCATAGTATCTCCAAAAACAAACAAAAAAAATGAGATACAATGAAAAACAAATTTAAACAATACAGGAAATAATTAAAACCCTGCTAGAATCTTTTAGATTTGCTGGCTCCCAGTGAAAATCATACTAAAGGGTGAGTAATTAAACCCTTGTTTTCACTGAATGAAATTCTAGTGTCTGAAGAAGCAGAAGAAAAAAATTATTTTACAGGTCAGGGATAAGTCATGAAAAGGATAACAGGGAAAAAGGATAAAATAGCCAAAAACAGGTAGGGAGGAGATTAAATGACAGTAATTCCGCTCTTTCAGAAACTATTTAATTGGTTTTGACACCATGAAAGCTTTCATATTCTCCAAATATCACTAGGAAGACCTCAAAATTATTTATATGTAATTTAATGACTCATAAAATATCTTTGATATAACATGGGACTCTGTGTACACTGGGGGGCTTTCTCAGAGTAAGAGCTTGTCAATAATTCATCTTGTCCATGGTCAAATCTTGTCCAAGTTCACTTCATGGCTGTACATTCAAAGTTCAAATCTCTCACCAAAATACAATGTAAATTTCAGAGAAACAGACCTGCTCTTATATATACATATCAATTAAGTAGTGCATTTTCTAAGATTGTTAAAGAAGTAACAGCTGTAAGAACTATCTAACAAGCTATTACAAAACTCAGACCTGCTGTGTCAACACTTGGTATCATAAAGCCGTTGTCCTGCAAGTCTCTCACTCATAGGTAATTATTAATAAAAATCAGGTTAAGAATTCTGTGATATCCTTCTATTGATGATTTGCATAGGAACTATGGCAAACAGGTTAGGCACTGGAATATTTCAATTAAATTAATAATGCTAAAATAAGTCAAATACCATTTTGATTACTACTGCAAAAAATACAATGCTCTGACTGCTCATAATCTCTGAAACTTATTCATTGTGTGTAACTGAAACTCTATATCCATCGAACAGCAAATGCCTAATTCCTATTCCCCGGAGCCCTGGGCAGCTACCATTCTACTCTCTGTTTCTCTGAGTTTGACAATGTTAGATACCTTGTATGAGTGAAATAATGCAATATTTGTCATTATCTTGCTGGCTCATATCACTTAGCATCATATCTTCCAGGTTCATCTATGTTGTAGCATAGCACAGGATGTTCTTGATTTTTAAGGCTGAAAAAAATATTCCATGCTATGCATCTACCACATTTTCTTCATTCATCCATCAGTGGTCATTTAGTTCCTTTGTATATCTTAGCCACTGTCAATAATGCTACAATGAACATGAAACCCTTTCTCAAAAAAATTAAAAACAGAACTACCATGTACAATTCCACTCTGCAATCACACTCATTACGTAACCCAAGAAAACTGGAATCAAGATCTTAAACCACTTCTTTTTTTTAACGGTGATCTGAGTCAAGAGAGGCTAAGTAACTTGCAGAGATTACATAGGTAAGAAGGGGTAGAGTTAGAAATCAGATCCAGAGCTGCCTAACTCTAGCATGTATTCTTAAACAAAACATTAATAATTGTTTAGAAATAAGTAATATGTATCTTTTAATCATTTTTTTAAAACTATGAATGGATAACAGCAGATTACCTGACGACCATATGAACCTGTCAGAAAATGAATTTGTAGGATCTGGTTTAGCATAAGGAATAAATAAAGAAATATAAATATATAAAAACACTTATAAATCCCATTGTGCTGACAGAATTGGCTATCTGGAAGAAAATGCTGACCACTTACTGAATATCATATTAAAAATTAAATTTTAAATGCTTTCCAATTTAAAATATAAAGAGTGACAAGAATTTAGAAAGTAAGACTGGCGCCACGTCTCAAGCCTGTACTCTCAACACTGTGAGAGGCTGAGGTCGGCAGATCGCTTGAGGTCAGGAGTTCAAGACCGGCCTGGCCAACATGGTGAAACTCTCATCTCTACTTAAAATACAAAAATTAGCCAGGCATTGAGTTGGGCACCTGTAGTCTCAGCTACTTGGGAGGCTGAAGCAGGAGAATTGCTGAAGCGCAGGAGGCGGAGATTGCGGTGAGCCAAGATTGCACCACTGCACTCCAGCTTGGGCAACTGAGCGAGACACTGTCTCAAAAATAAATAAGAAAGTGAAAAACTAAAGAGTTCAGGAGAACATTTTAAAATAATGTAATGGAGCCTGCTAGAGCAGGATGTGATTACAAATGCATTTGAATTCATTTAAATGACAATATGAACCGGGTACTTACCATGTATCAGACATTCTTCTAGATACTAGGGTTATAGTATGAACAAAGCAGACGATAATACTTGTATGTGGAATTTATATTTTACTGAGGAAAAGACATGATAAATACAATAAGAAAAATGTGAAATGGTGATCAGTGCTCACGAGAACAAAAAGCAAGAAAATGGGGCAGAGAATGCTGGAGCAGGGCTGACAGATTTTGATTGAGATGGACACAAGAAGTAGTCCTGTGATGGGACATTTAAACAGAGATCTGAACAAAGTGAGGTGTGTACCACGGTGGGAAGCTGTCCCAGCAGAGAGGTGCACATGGAGTCCTGGAGTAACAGCGTGAGTAATGAGTAGCAAGCTGGAGGCCAACGTGGCTGGAGCAGAATTAGCGATGGGGAGGGGCCGGTATGCACAGAGCTGCTCCCATATTCTAATGGCTGAAGAGCTGCCGAGGAGTCTGTGTGCACATATCTTCCTTGATAATAATAATAATCAGAGTTCTGAGATCTTCGTAAAACACAACTTTCAATAGAGTGACTGCCCAGCTGAAAGGCTGAAGGTTGGCCACAGGGATCCACTCAGAGGAGGAAGCAAGTCCCAGGGCAGTTCACCTCCTGCCGGGGCAGCCTGGTCTGCAGGGTTCCTCAGTCCCACTGCGACCATGAACAACTCTCAAAGGTGAGCATGACCAAGAAGTGAGCAACACGTCCACTCTAACAGAGGGCGCCTCCCTGGGAAACAGCCTTCCCAGAACACTGTGTATCCCAAATTCCTTTTTGTTCTTAGACAAAGCAGAGAAGGTTCAAGTCCCTACTTCACACTTCTCCCTGGCTTCAGCTCATGGACCCCAGACTGAGTACGAGGTTGAGAAAAGGGGAACAAGAGAAAAAGAAATCCAGAACCAGCCACTTCGCAAGCAACAACAACCAAATTTGAAAGGACGACAGTTTTGCTGTCAGTAATGCTATCCGTGGACTTCCACTGGCCCTTCCATTGGTGGGCCCAGAGTACTTGGTTTATACTTATGCTCTAAGTATACACAGAAGGGCCGATGTCTTAAGCCAGACACTCGTCAAAGCAGAGAAAGGAAATCACCTGCACCGTTCTCTCACTGGAAAATCATCAAAGTGGAGGTATTTAATGAACTTTGAGTTTATTCTTGATATCATTACAGATTCTTTAAGTATATCAAGATATATTCTATCAAAACCAATCAACCTCATTGTAAAAAGCACATTTCCTGGGGGACGGGGATGGAGACAGCAAAGCACCATGGCATGTATACACCTATGTAACAATCCTGCAGGATGCAGGATGTGCACACGTACCCCAGAGCCCAAAGTACAGTAAAAATAAAAAAGCACATTTTCCCCACAAACATTTCTGTCATCTTTTAAAAAATCTCCTTTTCGAGACAGGCTCTTGCTCTGTCACTCAGGCTGCAGTGCAGTAGCATGATCATGGCTCACTGTAACCTTGAACTGCTGGCCTCAAGCAATCCTCTCCCCTCAGCCTCCCAAAATATTGGGATTACAGGTGTGAGCCACTGCACTCAGCCAAAAATCTCACTTAAATGTGTCTATCCGAGCAGCTTCTCTTAGCCCTCTGAAGCCAATACACTGTTACAGAAATCAAAGCTCTCTCACCTTTGTTCATGACCCAAAACACCGAGAATCAATCCTGCTTATACAGGATCAACTGATCAGTTATAGAACTCTGTTCTAGCCTTTTTCCCCCTACACGCCACACAGGTTTCTCACTGAGTTTTGCTCTGTGTAAAAGAATTTAAGTCCAAATCTGTTGGGCTATCTATCACAGCAAGGCCATGTTTTCCAATTCTTCGAAAGTTGGTGGTAACTAAATTAGAAAAGAGATTCTTAGCACAAAGAAACTTAGAGATTTGATTAGCTATATGAAATTTAGCCAGTAAAATATTCCATGCTATGCATTTACCACATTTTCTTCTTTCATCCATCAATGGACATTGAGTTTATCTGTATATCTTGGCCACTGTGAATAATGCTACAAAAAACATGAAACCCTTTCGCAAAAAAATTAAAAATAGAACTACCATGTGCAATTCTACGCTGCAATCACACTCAGATTATATAACCCAAGAAAACTGGAATCAAGATCTTAAACCATTTTTTTTTACAAATCATGATCTCAAGAGAGGAAAAGTTCAGATTCAGACAACTCAAAGAGGTAAAATTGTAGGTTAAAAAAACTGAGGGCCTCAATATTATAGCTTCTCTTCTGTGTGCTGATACTGTGTCCAGCAGTGTCACGTCATATGGTGAAGGAGACTGAAAAACAAATTCTGATTCTACAGTGTCCAGGGGCCTAGCTCATTCTTCATAGTCTGTGATCCACATTACCACCACAAAGTTCATCCCTGCACTTTGAAGGTCCCAACTTATGTGAATTCTACACATCACAGGAAAATAAAAACAACAGTTATTTTAAATACTTAGAATGGAGGAAATAAAAAGTACAAAAGAAAATATGTTATGCACATTTCTTTCCAGTTACAGCCTATGACAGCTCTCCTGCATCAGCTATCAATTGCCACAATGAAGCTGCATAACAAACAACCACCCAAGGTCAGCGCTCTCTTGGCAGCCACAGAGGAGCTAGAGAGGAAGCAGAAATACGCAAGGGCCTTGTTGAGGCTCTATTCATCTGTTAGTAACTCTTTACAGAAGCAAGTCCCATGGGCGAGGCTAGAGTGAGAGTGGGAAGTCACTGGAAAATCACGTGACCAAGGGGAAGACGCAGAAAGGAATGATCAGATGCTTAACATGATATTATATCTCAGTTATTGAATATTCATTTGATTTTTTTTAGATTCAATCTCTTAATGATGTTTTCCACCTTGGCATCTATCTTTCTGAATATACTAATCACTATTATGTCATTCTGCCTCTGTTAACTTCAATTTTTGGATCAACTCTGCATCTGTTTCTATTATCTGTTTTTTCTTGGTCTTATACCTTAAAATGCCTGATAGTTTTCTTGTTCTTTCTTTAATTTAATAACTGATGTTGTGTATGAAGAAATATCAGTTCATTAGAGAGCATTATCTTTTTTCAGAATGAATGTTTGGAGCATCTGCCAGGGAAGTTATGTTAAGGGAAGATCATCTTAACACAATGAGGCATTGGGCTGGTTTGAGATTGGATTTCAGTCTTTCTAAGTCCTAGTATAATTCTTATTTCCCTGACTCCTATGATGTCATCATTCTGGCAGCACAACTAAAGTTGACGGTGATTCCCAGTGAACCTCAGAATCCAAAATTCCAGTATTCATCTTTTCAGCACTCATGAAACCGCTAACAGTTCAGCCGAAATTTTCTGACTTTTTTCACTTGGCATCATTTCCTTGAGATCCATAGAAATTGTTGTATACATCATTTCTTTGTATTGCTGAGTGGAATTCCACGTTATAGGTGTATCATATGGTTTGTTTAACCATTCATCTATTGAAGGATGTTTTGACTCTTTCCAATATTTGGCTATTACAGCTAAAGTTACTATGAACACTTGTGTACAATTTTTAGTGTGGGCATAAGTTTTTCTTTCTCTTGGATGAATACCCAGGAATGCAATTGCTGGGTTGTGTAGTAGTACATATTTAGTTTATTTAGTTTTACGAGAAACTGCTGAACGATTTTCCAGAGTGACTATGTCATTTTTTTCTTTTCTTTTTCTTTTTTCTTTTTTTTTTTTTTTTTTGAGATGGAATCTTGCTCTGTCATCCAGACTGAAGAGCAATGGCACAATCTTGGCTCACTGCAACCTCCTCCTCCTAGGTTCAAGTGATTCTCCTGCCTCAGCCTCCTGAGTAGCCAAGATTACAGGTGCCTGCCACCACATCTGGCTAATTTTTATATTTTTAGTAGATTCAGAGTTTCACCATGTTGATCAGGCTGGTCTCGAACTTCTGACCTCATGATATGCCCACCTCAGCCTCCCAAAGTGCTGGGATTAAAAGCGTGAGGCTGTGTCATTTTTAACTTCCACCAGCAACATCTGAGTAATCCAGTTTTTCTGCATCTTCACCAGTACTTGGTGTCTTCAACATGTTTTTATTTAGTCATGCTAACAGGTATATAGTGACATCTCATTGTGATTTTACTTTTGCATTTCTGTAGTGACTAACTGTTGGATATCTTTATGTGTGCTATTAATCATCTAATCATCTGTATATCTTCATCAATGAAATGTCTGTTCATTTCTTTTCTCATTTCCCAATTGGATTCTTCATGTTTTACTGCTCAGTTTGAGGTTTTTTTTTTTTAATATATTCTAAATACTACTCCTTTGCCAGATATGTGAGTTGAAAATATTATATTACTGGCTATAGCTTGTCTTTTCATTCTCTTGAAGAGATGATTTAAAGTATCTGGCAGAAGAAATTTCAAAGTGGCAAAGTGTTCGAGAGGAAGCAGAGCATAAACGTTTGAAAATTTTGCAGCCTGACAATGCAGTAGAAAAGAAAAACCCATTTTCTGCGGAGAAATTGAAGTCAGCTGCAGAAATTTGCGTAAGTAACAAAGAGCCGAATGCTAATCACCAACACGATGGAGAAAATGTTTCCAGGGCAAGTTAGAGAAATTTGCAGCAGCCCTTACTATCACAGGCCCAGAGGCCTTGGAGGGGAAGTGGTTTCCTGGGCTGGGTCCAGGGCCCCCCTGCTGCGTGCAGCCTCCAGACTTGGTGCGCTGCTCCAACCATGGCTAATGAGGCCAAGGTATAGCTCGAGTCATGGATTCAGAGGGTGCAAGTCCCAAGCTTTGGCAGCTTCCTCATGGTGTGCTGAGCCTGCACGTGCAGAGCAGTCAAGAATTGGTGTTTGGAAACCTCTACCTAGATTTCAGAAGATGTATGGAAATGCCTGGATGTTCAGACAGAGGTGTGCTACAGAGGCAGAGCCTTCATGGAGGACCTCTGCTAGGGCAGTGCAGAAGGGAAATGTGGGGTGGGAGGCCCCATACAGAGTCCCCACTGGGGCACTGCCCAGTGGAGTTGTGAGAAGAGGGCCACCGTCCTCTAGACCCCAGAATGGTAGATCCGCTGACAGTTTGCACTGTGAACCTGGAAAAGCCACAGACACTCAATGACAGCCCATGAAAGCAGCTGGGAGGGGAGCTGTGTCCTGCAAAGTCACAGGGGCAAAGCTACCCAAGGCCGGGGAACTCACCTCTTGCATCTGTATGACCTGGATGTAAGACATGGAGTCAAAGGGGATCATTTTGGAGGTTTAAGATTTGACTGCCCTGCTGGATTTTAGACTTGCATGGAAACTGCAGCCCCTTTGTTTTGACCAATTTCTCTCATTTGGAATGGGAGAATTTATCCAATGCCTGTACCCCCATTGTATATAGGAAGTCACTAAGTTGCTTTTGATTTTACATGCTCATAGGTGGAAGAGATTTGCCTTGTGTCAGATGAGACTTTGGACTTGAACTTTTGGGCTTGTTGAAATGAGTTAAGACATTGGGGGACTGTTGTGAAGGCATGATTGTAATTTGAAATGTGAATACATGGGATTTGGGAGGGGCCTTGGGCAGAATGATATGATTTGGCTATGTCCTCCCCCCGAAATCTCATTTTGAGTTGTAGCTCCCATAATCACCATATGTCATGGGAGGGATTCAGTGGGGGCAGGTTTCTCTCATGCTGTTCTCGTGATGGTGAATAAGTCTCACGAGATCTGATGGTTTTATACATGGCAGTTCCCCTGCACAGGCTCTCTTGCCTGCCACCACGTAAGACATGCCTTTGCTCTTCCTTCACCTTCCTCCACGATTATGAGGTCTCCCCAGCCCTGTGGAACTGTGAGTCCATTAAATCTCTTTTTCTTTATAAATTACCCAGTTTCAGATATGTCTTTATTAGCAGCACAAGAACGGACTAATACACCAAGAAAAAGTATAATGCCCCAGAGCCAGATCCACCGTGACCTGTGGTAACAGTGAGTGGGCACAGTTCCTGGGACCTGGAGCACAGAACATGCATCAAGATGCCAATTGTCAGGAGCTGTGTGTGGCAGTTATCTACTCCACATAACAAATTAACTCCCGCATTTAGTAGCTTCAAATAAACTTGATTATCTCACAGTTTCTGTGGTTCAGGAATCTGAGAGGGGCTCACCTGGAGACCTCTGACTCACAGTCTCTCAAAAGCTGCCATCAAGTCGTAGGCCAGGCTCATCTCAGGGCTCACCTGGGGAAGGATCCTCTTCTAAGCTCACACATGTGGTTGTTGGTATTTGGAAATGGAGCCCTTGGAGGTTATTAGGTTAGATGAGGTCATGAGGGTGGGAACCTCGTGAATGGAGTTAGTGGTCTTATAAGAAGGAATGCCAGCAAATTCTCTCTCTCTCTCTTCCATGTGAGGACACAGCAAGAAGGCAGACATCTGCAAATCAGGGAGACAGCCCTCAGCAGAAACTAGATGTGTTGATGCTTTAATCTTGGATTTCTCAGCCTTCAGAATTGTAGAAAATAAATGTTTGTGGTTTGAGCCACCCAATCGATGATGTTTTGTTATAGCAGCCTGAATTGACCAAGACAGACACCTTAAAAACCACCATCCGTTTTTGAGAAATATTGTTCTGTTCCTTAGGCTGATTTCAGTTTTCTTTCATTCAGTGTTTCATAACTTTAATTTGCTTTTTAAAAAATTCATCTGGCTCTTTTATTCCTTTTATCCTGAACTTCAAACCACCCGCTTTCTTTTGCCAGTTTTGTATTTGACATCATTCACTTCCTTTTCCTTCTCCTTCTTTCATTTCTCCCTTTCTCCCTCTTTCCCTCCCTTCCTTCATTCCTTTTGTCCTGTCTTCCTCCCTTCTTTCTTCCTTTATTTTTTTATCAATTGTCCTTGGCTCCTTTATTTACAGTAGTCACTCTTGATGGAGGCAGAGAGAGCATTTTGAATCTCCAAATGACTATGAAATCTTTATATTTCTCATTAGAGCATGCAGGTAGTACATGTGTTTCAGTAAAATTGAGGAAGGCTGACAGAGACTCTGTGGTCTCTGCTGCATTTTCTCTGAAACAGCTACAGCTGTGCAAGTACAAGACACCATATTGTGTTAAGGCCCATCTAGCTTGGGCATCACTGTATCTTTGTCTTCCTAACAAAATGAAGTGGACATTTCAAAAAATCAGGAGATGGGACAAAAGTTTTCTCATGTTTTTTACTGCTTATTAAATGAAAAACAAACAATAATCTAATATTACATGGAAAATTTTCAGACCTCTGCCTGCAAAGGGGCATGTACTCATTTGAACATTCCTTACCCTAAATCTTGTCCTCAGCAACTGTGGATACATCACAACAGACGGGTTGTCCTAACCTATAGCGGAGGCTCCTCAAGCTCTGCCAATCTACTGTTACAGAAGTGGAACAAGAGGTGTTCTGGCCCATTTAGTTACATTTCCCTGGGCAAAAATCATGTACACGTGGTGAAATTCAATTACATTCTCTGCCCAAGATGAAATCCAATTACACCCTCCGCCCAATGATGAAATCTCATCACAGGTTCCTTTTGCTTCATTAGGATAGAAAGAGACAGTTTCTCTATAATGTATTTATAGAGGCATACACGCCTTAAAAAGAAAAAAAAAAGAGGGCCTCAAGTAGGAGATTTGCATTTATTGGTCATTTTATTTCTGGGCAGATATTCAGTCTTTCTAACTTCAAAAGTATTTAGCAACTTTGGTTAACCTTATTAAGATTAATGGTCACAATACATTTGAATCCCCTGTTGCTCTAAGAAATATTAAACAAAAGTTATGGGAGGCCCTTATTTTAGACTGAGCTATTACACTGGGCCATAAGAGACCAGACCAAACCAAAATGGAGCCACTCATGCTAAATACCATATCATTAAACTGGAACTCTAAGGAAGCAGGTAGATCCCACATCAGACCTGTTTTCCTGAAATCAGGGGATACAAGTCTGAGTCAGTATAATAAAAAAGTCCCCTCTGCTTTAATGCTTATTTAAAAAAGTAACCTGCAGTAACCTGAAGTTAATCAGTCAACTTTTGTTCTATTGTTCTGCTTCCTTGTTCTCTTGAACTCCCGACCTCAGTTGATCCGCCCACCTCGGCCTCCCAGAGTGCTGGGATTACAGGTGTGAGCCACCGCGCCCGGCCCCTTGTTCTCAATAGGACCTCTCATTCTATTTTATAGAATGGAGGCGTCTGATTCACAAATCATGAAAAACAAAAAAGCCAATTAGATAACCAAATGATTATTATCTCTTACTGAAATAACTCCCAAGGATCTTTGGTAAGATCTAGCACTAACCAAATATTCCCAGAAAAACTTTGGGAAAAGACTATTTGTGGATTGTAAACCAAAAAGTGACTAGGGCAGATATCAATTGATTCGAGATTTAATTTACACTCAAAATAAAGAAACACAAGTTCAAGTAGTATCTGTGACCTGTTTTTTTTCCAAAGAGGGTTTTGTGAACTTCAATATATAAACAGGAAAGAGTAAAAAGGTGTGGAAGGAACAAACGGAGGGAGGGTAGGCAATGATGCAAGTGGTGAGGCTTTGATTAGCACTCAATGAATCTATATTTAACACATGCAAAGAAAGGGGTAGAGGAAAATGTCAATTCATTTCATGCTCAGTAAATCTGTATTTTACATAAAATAAAGTAAGCATGTGAAATCTCGGCTACCTCTTTGGAAAGAACAGGAAGGCAGTTTTATTTGTGACTCAGTTCCCAACCTTAACTTTCACTTTGGCATACTGATTTGGGAGTCCTAAAACCTTAGTTTTCATTTATTTATTTAGAGACAGAGTCTTACTCTGTAGCCCAGGCTGGAGTGCAATGGCACAATCCCTGCTCACTGCAACCTCCACCTCCCGGGTTCAAGCGATCCTCCTGCCTCAGCCTCCTGAGTAGCTGGAATTACAGATGTGTGCCACCACACCCAGGTAACTTTTGTTTTTTTAGTAGAGATAGGGTTTCACCATGTTGACCAGACTGGTATTTAACGCCTTATCTCAAGTTATCTACCCACCTCAGCCTCCCAAAGTGCTAGGATTACAGGTTTCTCGCAAAAAAAAAAAAAAAAAAAAAAATTTAAAGAGTCTCTCTTCATAGGTTTGACCTAATCATTCATTATTAGTATGGTTTATTCCTAGAAGGTGAGAAGGTTAGGTCTCATGTTGGTAGGAAGGCTCATTCCTAAGAGGTCATGAAGTCTCATGTTTCACAGGGAAAATGGGTGGAAAAAGAAAGAAAGGAAAAAGAAACGGGGGACTCAAGGGCCAAATTATAGCAAAAAGGGAGGGCAATACTGGAAAACTGATTCAGACTGTAGTACCAAGAAGTCCATACATCAATAGGCAGACAGGAATGAATGTGGTGGGGGGGCACTGGTAAGTAGATAGGTGCGTATAATTTATCCTGAAGTTTAAATTGTCTAACTTCAGTTTGCAAAGCTTCAGACAAAGCACAGTGTTAATTTCTTGTGATTTTAAGCGAGAAAACGGGAGCAAAAAATTGTAAATGTTAGTTGGGAGACTGGAAGCAGGAAAATATTCAAGATTCAGTCTAAATAAATAGTAGACAAATAATAACAATGGAAAAACAATGAACAAGGCTAGAAGCTAATAACAGGCTTACTGTAGTTTCTTTTGAAACAGTTTTTCTCTTTGCAGTCCCCATTTTTACCAAAGACAGATCATAGTAGGAACAATTTATTTGTAAAATAAATTTTAGTCTTACTACACTCGGCCTATTTGCGTAAAGTGAAGCAAGAGTAATTATTGGCCAATAGGCTCTTTTTGAATTGGCTTTGCTGGAAATTTTTCATAAGGAAATCTCAGATTAGACTTTTAAAGGCCTCTCAACCCCAGCCAAGGATTTATTTGTGCAGATAGCTGAATAAACAGATACCTTTACAAATTGGGTGAATTCCTCTCTTGTCAAGGTTCCAAAGTAACTTGAGGTTCTGGGCCTTTCAGAAAGTGACATTTTTTACTCATCACAGATCAGGAGCTTTGTAAAGGAATTGCATAGAGAGGGTACCACGCCATTTTTTCCAAGGGGTTTTTCTCAGCTCTATAAAGTCAATTATAATTTCTCAAAGCAATTTGGTCATTTCTGAAAAAATGTCATTCCAGTCAAAGCCTTGATAAAATATCCAATGTCTCCAATTGTGTCCTGTTACAAAAGAAAACAGATTCTTGTTGAACTTATGCAAATAACTACATTGTCATAAATTAGGAATTGTCAAAAACAGTTTCCAAATTCTGGAGAAATCAGGTAAAAGGAAAATGTGTTTCCGATTTTGCTCATAAGAGTATACTTCACTCAATTGTTAAAAATCATAAATAGATCAAAAGAAAAAAGTTATCATCTTAAAATAATTTCAATTTTTATTTTAGATTCGGGGGGAACATGCATAGGTTTGCTACATGGGTATGTTGCGTGATGCTGAGGTATTGATTATAAATGTTCCCATCACCCAGGTAGTGAGCATAATACTCAGTAATTAGTATTACAACCCATGAGCCCTTCCTCCCTTCTAACTCTAGTAGTCCCCAGTGCATATCATTGGCATCTTTATGTTCGTGAGTTCCCAAATATTTAGCTCCCACTTGTAAATGAGAACAGGTTGTATTCAGTTTCCTATTCCTACATCGATTCACTTAGGATAGAGGATGCATTCATGTTGCTGCAAAGAACATGATTTCATTACTTTTTATGGCTATATAGTACTCCAAGGTGTATATGTAGCACATTTTCTTTATCCAATCCACTATTGATGGACACTTAGGTTGATAACATGTCTAAAAGTTTTCTTGACTGAAAAAAATAAAGAAAGAAAGAATCAGCAATGTTTGAAACAAAAAGATTTATAAAATATATTTCGGTCCTCTTAGTTCAGTTCTATGAAATTAATTCATTTCATTTGATATTGGGGTTAGTAATCCTCATGAACACAGTAGCCCTACAATGACAGTCCTGGATATTTGTTTCTCTACTCTAGTGGTACAATCTCCAAAGTTATCAGAAAGCTACATTTAAAAGCACCCATCAGAGTCCTTTCTGTGAACTTCCCTAAATAAGCAAGTTTTCGACTATTGCCGATTATTAACTGCTTTTTGAGAGGAATCAAAGTAAAACAATAACTGTCTGTGGAAGACAAAAGCTGTAGGACAGCATGGTTAAAGACAAGGAAATTTGGTTATTTCTGTGTCAAAAACTTAACATAATAATCATAATTATTTTGATAATGTATACTAAGACACATCAGAACTATAGGATCTCATTGTGTCACTCCACTCCACTCCACCTGGGAGACAGAGCAAGACTCTATCTCAAAAAAATAAAAAAGAATTATAGGATCTCATACATTTTGGAACATACGTTAATAACACATTTATATAAGTAGAACCCAAAGAAAGTTAAAAACCATTTCATATTTGAATGTTTCTTGTATGATTTTAACATATGAAATAAACTAAATATGTTTCTTTTAGACTTCAGGGGATCTACTATCTAAAAAAGCTAATGAAGTAAACGTTATTGACTTAAAACTTGAAAGTTTCTCAAATGTCAAAGGTTAAAGACACTCTATATTGCAATATAGAATTACAAGTCACTTTAAAATAAGTCATTCACTTAGCCACAACGATAATTCAAAGACTTTAAAAATAAAAAAACATTTACTTTTTGATAGAGCAGAGACTCAGTTTTCTAAACAATAAGACCTAATAAAGATGGAATGAAGCCAACTGAATATCTTGCTCTCTCCCTCTTTTATTTTTTAGTTTACTCAAAAGGTAAAAAACAAATCTTTTTCTTTATCAAAACAGAAAACCAGCTGGGTGCGGTGGCTCATGCCTATAATCCCAGCACTTTGGGAGGCCAAGACAGGTAGATCACTGGAGGTCAGGAGTTCCAGACCAGCCTGGCCAACATGGTAAAACCCCCTCTCTACTAAAAATACAAAAATTAGCCAGATGTGGTGGCACTCGCCTGTAATCCCAGCTACTCTGGAGGCTGAGTCAGGAGAATCTCTTGAACCCAGGAGGTGGAGGTTGCAGTGAGCTGAGATTGCACCACTGCACTCTAGCCTGGGCTACACAGTGAGACTCTTCTATAGGGAAGAAAAAAAAAAAGCAGAGAGAGAAAACCAAATTTTACTTCTACATTAGTGTAGCATTAACACTAAAGATAATTTTTGTTTCTTTGTTTTGTTTTGAGACAGGATCTTGCTGTGTTGCCTAGGCTAAAGGGCAGTGGCTATTCACAGGTGCCATCCCATTACTCATGAGCACAAGAGTTTCGCCCTGCCTTGTTTCCGACCTGGGCCGGTTCATCCCTCCATTGGCAACCAGGTGGTCCCCCACTCCGAGGAGGTCACCATGCTAAAACTAATTTTTAATAAAACCTTATAAACAAATTCATCCAATCTCAGTAAGCTTGACCATAAGGTAAGATTGCCATAAACCTCTCATAGCCTGTTACAGTTTTCTATTAAAGAACAGATTAATGCTCCTAGGAAACCATTGTTGTGAAATAGGAAAACAGGAGCCCAGACTGTGGCATTGGTGTGCCTTTTTTTTTTTTTTTTTAAGTAGAGACAGGGTCTTGCTATGTTGCCCAGGCTGGAGTGCAGTGGCTATTCACAGGCACAATCCCACTGCTGATCAGCACAGCAGTTTTGACCTGCTCCATTTCCAACCTAGGCCAGTTCATCCCTGCTTGGGCAACCTGGTGGTTTCTCGTTCCCGGAAGGCCACCATATTGATGCCAAACTTAGTGCGGACACCCGATCAGCATACTGCACTACAGCCCAAAACTCTTGGGCTCAAGCGATCCTCCAGCCTCAGCCTCCTGAGTAGCTGGGACTATAGGCATGCACCACTGTGCCCAGCGTCAGTGTGCTTTTGATATTAATGTTGAATTCATAGAAAAACTAAGTAATTTATTTTAAATTTTAGCCAACTTGATCACACACAGAACTTTTCACAAGATCTATTGAAGCAGGAACAGCCGCAAGAAACAGACTTCTTGGACACTGAACTAGGAAGGAAAGGGTGATTTATTGGGCCGGGAGCAAGGTGACATTGTTGTCCACAGCCAAGCTCCTCTAACAAAGAGAAGCTCTGCCTTTATATAGGCTTACAACTCTAGATATTACACATGAAAGGGTCTTGGGTTTACAGCCTTAGAAATTACATGTGAAAGGGTCTTGGTCCATGTAGTAGGCATGGGGTGAGGGTTTGATCTTGTTTAAGTAAAAAACAATGTCTTCCCGAAAGATTCCCCCATATCATGCCTGCTATCTATAGGAAGGTGATTAAGGAAGCACAGGTCGGCCAGGCATTACTTCTACTGAAATGCAGTGTGGAAGTCAAGGGGGAGGTGATCTTAGATGCTTGGGTTTCTTTCCTCACTGTCTTCCACAAACCTTCAATTTGCTAACACCTTTAGCCTTATCCTATCATTCTGCCTTAGCATAAAAATTTACTTTCTTTTCGCTTTCTATATCCAATAGTTTTTAGTTTTATCCATCTTTTTTACTCTTTTAATTTACGAAAACCTCTAAACTAGGCAAAATTACTTCCCCTTTAACAGAAAACATATTCCCATGCCTTCTCATAAGCTTTTTACCAAAATATATCTACTTTTCTTATAACTTTGCATATAGAATTGTTTCTGTTATATCTAGTAGTTTTCACCACAGACATTGATTATGTTAACTGTTAGTAACTCTTATTTTTAGTAAAAAACTTAAAAAGTTATTTTTACTGTGTACTAGATGCAGAGTCCAGGACAGAGGACAATGCCTGGAAGTAGGCCTCATTATATTTTAAAGGCCCAAATCTAAAACCGTAAGCTGATATACAAGTTAAGTATCAATGACATAAAAGCAAGTTTTATGACCTTAAAACATTTAGCAGATATACTATCAAACCAGTAGACCAATAATCTTAGACAAAATGTCTAAATTAAATTCTGAAGAAGTTTCTATTTTATTTTACCAATAATTTTTAAATTGTCTTTATTTATTAAAGATTATTAAAGTCACATTAACTAAAGGCATTTAAGTTTCTATTTTTCTGATAAAATATTTGATTTAAGCACTTACCTTTTCATTAAGCCAATTAGTTGGAGTGTTTTCATATATTATGGTAGTGAAATATCACATACACATAAAACATATAAATACATAGACAAACAAAAACATAAACAAAAGCAGCTCTTACAGATGTATAAGATTTTTCATCTGTCAGTTTTAAATAGTTGCTTTTTTTTTAAATTCACTCTCCAATTACCTGTTTTACTGCCCTAGGCAATTGTTAGCTAGGCAACCCAAATTTGCATTTCTAAAGAAGAAAATTTGCATCTCAAAGTATAGAAAGAACCTGGGAATTTAAGCTTTTTTAAAAGAAGTTTGGCTGTGTTAGAGGACAATGTAAAAACGAATGCTAGGGTAACACAAAATTAAATAAATTTATTATAAGATGTTATAAGGAGACCAATTCCATTTACGTAGGTCTCTAACTTTTAATTGGACCACTGAACTTAAGAAGCCCACACTGAATCTTCGGTTCCCAAAAAGAGACATGCCACGGGGACCGGATCATACAGTGTTTTCACAGTGCATTTCATTACAAAGACATTCCCTTTGGGCAACCCAACACCAATCAGCCCAGTCTGTGATCAGCCCATTCACTAGCCATTTTGCACACTGGAGTCAAGTTTTTTTAAAATACAAAGTAATTTCTGTTATCACCATCTCCCCCAACCAAAAATATCAGGTAAAGCAATACAAAAGAGAGTAGAGTTTTAGATCCCAGAAGACTCTGTCTGTTGCAGTAGCAGTCAGGCAGACAAAGGGCTCCCCACCAGGATTATCAGGCAACCATCAGGTGATGGTCAGCCAGTTGTTAAGCTGTCGCTCTAAAATAATAATCGGTTGCTGCTGGCGCCAGGGAAGGACAGTCTCACACTAAATAGAAACACCTGTAACTAGTGATCAGCAGCTTCCGGATAAGATCTCAGAAGTCAGCTATGTGAAAGAAAAATATCTTGGCCCTATTCAAAACGGGAACTACTCAGGGCAAATCTGCCTCCTATTCTATTCAAGTCATCCATTTGCTCTCACAGATAGATGCATATTCTGATTGCCTTCTTTGGAATGACTTATCAGAAACCTGAAAGAATGCAACCATCTCTCTCTCACCTATCTGTGACCTGGAAGCCCCCAGTATGGGGGCCTTGCTTTGAGCTGTCTCTGCCTTTCTAGACAGAACTAATATACTTCTTACATATTGATTGATGTCTCTTGTCTCCCTAAAATGTATAAAACGAAGCTGTGCCCCGACCACCTTGAGCACATGTCCTCAGGACTTCCTGAGGCTGTCACGGGCTCCTCAACCTTGACAAAATAAACTTTCTAAATTACCTAAGACCTCTCTCGTAAGATCTTGCCTTTTTTTGAGCAAAAGTTTGCTTTTTTATTCTTCTCAGTTGACTGAATTATGTTTTTGACTAAAATACTATTGCAACAGAGGCTACTTTTGGATTTTTAAAGAAGAATGTAGTTTAGACACTCAGAAATGTCCTTTAAAAAAAAAAAGGTACACTGTAGAAGCATCTCCTCTAACACCACCCAACTTTTTTTCTGTACCTTATGATGTAAATTTTGCTATTTGATTTTCACCTGAGTTGTTTCCTTTAATGTGCAAATTTAAGGCTTTTTAGCTGAGAACTGCCTAGGGCTGTGAAATCAGTTATTAGAAATCTGAAAGTCTTAAGACAGAAAAAAAGGGGGAGTCTTTATAAATCTATAAAATGTACTTCTATCCGTATGCCTAATACATCTTTACCTGTATTTATTTGTTGTATGCAAAGTGTTTCACTACTAAAAATATATAGAAGAGCTTAAAGAAACATAAAAGTGCCTAAATCAGATACTAAAAAAGACTATTCAAATTATTTTTCAAGTTTATGTAACGTAAGTAAAATCTTTAATAAATAAGCTAGCTTTAAAATTATTGGTAAAGTAATATTAGAAATGTGTTAAGAATTGCCAGCATACATTTTTGTTTACATTTAGTAATCAAGCAATTTCATACATATCCCAGCCAAATACCACAAGGTGACAAAATTTGGCATAAGAGTTACATCAGAATGAGGGACTGTGTTGAGGAAAAAAAATTCTTTTCTGGGGTTTATGAGGGGTGTTGTTTCAAAGGCAGGAGCTTCCCAGCACCACACCTCCATCCACACCCCCATCTGGAAATGTAAAGTTCTTTGTCTAACTGTCCCCAGCAGGGCTAGGTGGAAAATTCAGTTGAGCTTCTTTGTTCAAAAAGCCTGCAGAAAGCTCTGGGAGGAGGGAGCTCTGCAGCGGACCAAGCAGCCAATCCAGTATCAGAGTCAAAGATCACTGGCTCCAGAAGAAATTTGAAAGAACTCCTCTCATTGGACAAGAACACGAATGGGGAGGGAATAACTCCAGGTTAAAACCCCATACTCCTTGCCTATACGGATTCCTTCCTTGGATCCCCTCCCACGTCAGTGTGGGAGTTTTCTCTCTCTCTCTTTGCCTAATAAATCGCTCTCTGCTAAACTCTTTGGGTCCATAATATTTATGCGAATGATAAGCTCACCACACCTCCAGGGCCCCTTTCTCCATTCTTGGGGTTGGAGAGGCCAAGGATCTCGGAATCTAAATGAGGGGGGAGCTGAGTATACAAGCACCACCCCGGTTATAAGAATGATCTTTGCTTGTGTAATTTTTATAAATAAGGCATTGATACGGGTTTAATGAAAATAGCTGCATCTTGAATTTAGTCAGATTCCTATGACTTCAAATCCTGTGGCTACAGGAAGTCTAGTTTACAGACCAACAGGAAAGCGTGTTTGGGAAAAGGATTTTTATCATCTTTGTTTCAAAGCTACTGTAAATCAAGTTCCTCCCAAAATTAGTTTGGCCTATGCCCAGAAATGAACAAGGACAGCTCAGAGGTTAAGAGCAGGATGGAGTCAATTGGTCAAATCTTTTTTCACTGTCTCAGTTATAATTTTGTAAAGGTAGTTTCATAACTTTAAATTCATAACTATCACAGTTTTTATAAATACCCTAGATAAATAAGATAGTTATGTAAATGTAATGGGAAAAATACTTGTAGACAAACTGGCCATAATTTACAATAGAAAGTTATATTAAATTAAATAATAGATGTTTCATTACTTGGGTATTTTCCAATAACTATACATTGTAGGAAAACATTCTTGCTAAAAAAGAAGTGTGTCCTTTAAAAAAAAAAAAAGTGAAAAATTTATGTCTAATTGAAAGCTTATTTAAAGGTTATGTATAAAACAAGGTAAATGGAACCAGGAAATTTAAAAAAAATTAAAATTATAAAAATAAAGAGGTTTTTTTTGAGGTAAAAAAAGCTTAAAGGAAAATAATTTTACATAAGAAAAAATTCTTGTATGGTAAATTTTGTCCTGACAGAAAATAACTGTTTTTTTAAAAAGGAGAGATGTTCAGGACAAACCAGAAAGTCATGAATGATCTGTGTCAGTCACAATAAGAGGATATATATACATAAATAACAAAAAACTTTTATATAATCATATTATTGTTAAGTTTTAGTTTGCCTAGGAAAAAGAACTGAGTTTTAAAAGTTTTTAAATTAAGTTTATTACATGCATGTGTTTTCTTGTATGTGTTATTGAAGTCCTTGTAACATTGAGTTACAGGGCTTTAACTCCTGGGGCTATAAAGGACATCATGTCCTGCTAAATCTTTTTTTTTTTTTTTTTGAGACGGAGTTTTACTCTTGTTGCCCAGGCTGGAGTGCAATGGCACAATCTCGGTTTACTGCAACCTCCGTCTCCCAGGTTCAAGCAATTCTCCTGCCTCAGCCCTCTGAGTAGCTGAGATTACAGGTATGCGCCACCATACCTGGCTAATTTTTTTTTTTTGTATTTTTAATAGAGACAGGGTTTCTCCAATGTCGATCAGGCTGGTCTCGAACTCCTGACCTCAGGTGATCCACCAGCCTTGACCTCCCAAAGTGCTGGGATTACAGGCATAAGCCACTGTGCCTGGCCTCTGCTAAATCTTTAACAGTGACAGCAATTTAAGCCTCATCTTCAGGTCCAGTGGAAGATACAAATCAAAATAAATTACACTCCAGAGACCCAGGGCAAGAAATTAAAGCTGTTCAACTCAAGGCCCAGAGACTATCACAGAAGAGGTAGGTGTGTAAGATTATAAGAGCTGTTTTTGAAAGATAAAATAAATTCAGTTTGTCTACAATTAATCATTAGTGTCAAAGGCACACTAATGCAAAATCAGTATATGGACCCCTGTGTCAGGTTAGCAAGGTTTTCTTGAAGTATTAACCAACTCCTTAATAAAGGTTATAAAGCTTATAAAAGGCTTACGGAAGTTATATTTTATAATCAACATTAAATGTCATAGATTGTTTACAAAATTTTGAAAAACAAATGTAATTGGCTTTACGGTGTTTTTATATTAGGGTTTCTTGTTTAGAAAATTAAGTCTCCTCTCTCAAAGAATGAAGGTTTTTTGAAATCCTTGAATTATCACTTTGGTTAAATAAATGACTTGACAGTGACCTGTAATCCTATTCTGTAATATTAAGTGTTTTAAACATTTTACATTTAACAAACTTTCCAAAAATCAAATGATAAATTATGTCTTTTTCTAATTTAATTAATTCTTTAAGTCAATAGATTCCCTGACGTCCAAAAAAATGATGTAATTTGGTTTATTGGGTATAAAAATTATACAGGAAGCATTGTCAAATATGAAATGGTATTTGGTTTTCTTTGGGCTGTATTGTATAACTATATTATCAGTATGTGTTCCAAAATTAGGAGAAACACCTGTAATTCTGAAATAACTTAGTGTACATTATTAGTAGTAATCATAATTGTTATGTTAAAATTACTGTGTGCCACAGAGGTAACCAATATCCTTGTCAATTGTACCTTTTGACTATGGCTGCCTTAAAACTTTTTTCTTCATCCATGGACAATTGTTGTCTTGTTTTGGTCCTCTTTAGAAGGTGGTTTTACAATCAGCTATAAAACTCCAACAGGTGCTCTTGAATGCAGGTTTCTGATAACTTTGGAGATTGTGACATCAGAATAGAGGAAAAACGTCCAGGACTCTTGAAGAGCTAAGTGTTCATGAGTATCAAGCAGAACAGAAATTAACTCCATGGACTGAACCAATCTTTTTGACTCCTCAGCTGAACTCTTTTTTCTGAGCAGGCAGCCACCAGTAACATACTTTGGTGCTGCATAACTAGGTTACTTTCCCTAGTGCTAACATGCCCATTTATAGTTCTTAAGATTCCCTGATGGAAAGAAAAAAAAAAAAAAAGCACAGGAGTTTCTGCCAAAAAGAAGCCTGCAGTGTCTTTTCTGTTTTCTCTAAAGGAGTCCCACGGTGTTAGATTTTTGTTGTTATTCCCTTATGTGGCACTGAAGTTGGCAAGCAGAAGGAAGTGCTGATATAAATAAATAGGGAAATGAACAGAGACAGTGCATGTGGCTAGCAGGAGTTTAGGATGAGAGAAATTTAGTGGACCAAGAAATAGTCGAAATATCAGTTTTAATTTGTGAAAGAAAAATAAAAACCTGGGACCCCAATTTACTATGCCAAAAGGAAAAAAAATTAGGCTGAAAGCTGAATCATTCAAGAAGCTGTTTTTCCCTTTGATCTTAAGCAGAGCACTAAAGATAAAAAGCTTAAATAGCTCCCCAGGTAGCTACTCTATGTTCATCTGCTCTTATGTAAAGTGCTGATTTACTGAGCATGAGAAGAATTCATAATTAACTATTCCTGTACCTGCTGTCTTTCTCCAGCAACAAGTAGATACAGTAATATGACCATATCCTCCCTTGCTCCCCTCCAGCCCACTTTCCCCTTTAAATATTAAAGACATCATAATCATCTTTGGAGAAAGACACAAACCTGTCACCTGGATCTATCCTTAACCTTGAGGGGGGAAAAAAAAGCTCTTCTTGTAAAGCAGATGGCCTCGCCAGGAGCCGAATGGACAATACTCACCCCCTCCGCACCTGATAACACTTATCAGGAGGCCGGACGTCCTACTGGTGCCTGCCTTCTCCATGCAGGCCCCCCACACCCACTCCTGCATTCCATCCCTAGCCCCACACTCAGCACTGAATCATACTGTCAGCCCAAAATTCAAAAATCCCACCGAGTGCCTAACCAATGGCAGCTCGCCAAGTCCGGGTCCAGTCTCTCTCTGACCAATACAGGTGCCCATGCTTTGTTACCTTCTCCAGCCCACCTGTCCATAGCCCTGCTGGACTACCAATGGCAACCTGCCAAGTCCGGGTCCAGTCTCTCTATGACCAATGCAGTTGCCCATGCTTTGTTTCCCCACTGACCAATCTACTGCTCTCACCCCCTATAAAACCCTATGCCCAGAATGGCCGGGCATGACTTCTCTGGCCCCTCTCTCTCTCTCTCTCTCCCTCAGGACCACAGAACCTCGCCCGGGAGCTAAATAAACTGGAATTTAATTTGTCTCGTGCTGGCCTCAGTTTCCTCATTTTAAACTCGGCAATATCCTTACAAGAATAACCTTACAATGAGTACCGGGAAAAGGCTTTCCACTAGGGTTGCCACACTGGGGTTCTTGAGGCCACATTCCCGGACATGTACAGGGGCTCATCTTGTGGTAGGAGAAATTGAGGCCAACAGGCAAAAAGCAATAGAGATGGAAGTGAAAAATAGAGAGGTTTCTCATATACCTGGAGAAAGTGCAGCATGAGAAGAAGGTTAGAATTTAAGGAAGTGAGAGTGCAAATAAAGAGAGAAAGAGCAGCTAGATGTGCAGAGGACACATCAGGAGATGGTGGATCATGACACCGTGAAAATTAGGCCAGGTGTGGAGGCTCATGCCTGTAATCCCAACACTTTGGGGGGCCAAGGTGGGCGAAATACCAGGTCAAGAGATCGAGACCATCCTGGCCAACATGGTGAAACCCCGTCTCTACTAAAAGAACAAAAATTAGCTGGGCATGGTGACAGGCTCCTATAATTTCAGTAATCTGGGAGGCTGAGGCAAGAGAATCACTTGAACATGGGAGGCAGAGGTTGCAGTGAGCTGAGATTGTGCCACTGCACTCCAGCCTGGCGACAGAGCGAGACTCTGTCTCAAAAAAAAAAAAAAAAAAATCAGGCTGTCAAGGGAGGATTTTTTAAAAGAAGGGATGAGTAAAAGTAGGCTGGGAAATGCCACTGGCTTGGACACTAGGTTGTGGTTGACCTTGGTGAGAGCAGAGGCAGCAGAGGCCTGACAATTACGTGGCCTCGGTGCCTCTCCACAGCTGTCCCCAGCACCCCGGAGATGCCATCCTCTGGCTATTCTTGCCATTCCACGGAGCTGCCACAGCTCTCAAGCTTCTCCATTTTCCCTGACCCATCGCAGTTTGTCCTCTTGACCAACTCTGACCGATGCTCCAAATTTCAGCTCAACCTCAGGTCTCCAGGTCAGTTTCTCACTCCCAAGGAGGAGGAGATGCCCCCCAGCCCTTTGTGTGTCTCTTCCTTTAATCAAGTGTGATTACATTGTTTACTGTGGAGCTCCTTAAAAACAAGGACTTGGCCTTATGCATCTTTGTATTCTGAGCCCTTAGCCCAGGGCCTGGCTCTGAAATAAGCTCAGTGCACACTAATGGATCAATGCCTGGAGGGACACACTCGCTGATCTGATCCTTTTTTAGAAAAACACGATCTGGTTGCCATGGCGCTGAAAGAGAGCTTTCTCTACCTGCTGTTTTCAGGATGAGCAAATCACTTTCAGCTGACCACACTGTGGCATCTGGGCAGCAGGATCCACACAATCCAGCAGGATGGATGCCGAGCCAACCCTGAAATGGAAGAGACACCTTTCCTCCTCCCGAGCAGGTAAATTATTGAGTAACAGTAAAGAATTTCCTTTTTTCTTTAAATCCCTGGAAGATTTAAAGGGCTCCTCTTTTGTCAGTATTCCCCTAGCTCTCCTGCCAGTTTTCTCTCACCTCCTGATTTTCTTCTGCCTCCTTATCTGCTGCTACACTAAGATAGGGCTTTAGCCTAGAGGCCAAATCTAGCCCACCACCTGTTTTTGCAAATGAAGTTTCATTGGAAGACAGCCATACCCATTTGTTTACACATTGTCTATGGCTGCTTATACTCTACAATGATAGAGCTGTGGCAGAGACTGCCTACCTGCAGAACTGAACATATTTACTATCTGGCCCCTTGCAAAAAATAAAATGTTTTCTCATCACTGTACTAGAGAATGAGCTTTAGCTGATGAGAGATGATAAGGAAATAGTGCGACTCAAAATGGGACAAGAGAAAGAGAAGAACAGAATATGCTCCTAGATTGCTGTATGGGTAATGGGTGGGAGATGAAGGATACTACAGTATTTACAAACCAGATAGTAAGGGCTTAAACAAGAAAATAGGGCAAGAGCCTAGGAGGGTGAGGTGAGAGGATCACTTGTGCCCTGGATGGCCTGAACGAGACCAGCTTGAACAACACAGGGATACCCTATTTCTATAAAAAATATAAAAAACTAGCTGGGTGTGGTGGCGCATGCCTGTAGTCCCAGCTACTCTAGAGTCTGAGGTGGGAGGATTTCTTGAGCCCAGGAATCCAAGGCTTTAGTAAGCCGATGCTCCAGCCTGGACGAAGAGCAAGACCCTGTCTAAAAAATAAAAATAAATAAAAATAAGAGCAAGTATACATATAAAATAACCACTGGAATAAAATTATAAACCTTTATAAATACAGTTTTTAAAGTAAAAAAATACATTGCATGGAGAAAGAAACACAGAAGATACAATACACACTAATATAAAGTAATGTGGCAGAATGGAGATCCAATATATCAGTTGTATCACTAAATATGAGGGGGTTCATAAAAAGAAAACATTTTAAATTTGACTCATCCTAATCAGCCTTCTTGGCTAGAACTCCCCATTCTCTCTTGAACCCATCCAATCACGCTCCAGTTCTCACCACCCCCACAGAAACTACTGTTGTCAAGATAATCAATGGCTTTCAAAGTTTCTATTGCTCTCTTCCCAGTCCTTATTTTTCCAAGTCTCACAGCAGTTGACAAAGGTGATCCCTCTCTCCCCCTCAAACACTTTACTGATTTCTGGAATAGCAGCTCTCCTGATGCAGGGGAAGGAGGGAAGACTTCCTTCTCAGAGATCAGCATTTTTTGCTGGATTCTTCTCTTCTTCCTGATCTAATCAAAGGTTGGGTAGTCCCAGGTCTCCTTCCTTGGACCTCTTCTCTTTCCTGCCTTCGCTTTTGCTCATAGTATCTTCCATCATTCCCCTGGCTTTCATGGACAGGCTGATAATATCCAGATTTGTATCCCAGACCCTGAGGTCTTCCCTGAGCTTTAGACTCACAGACCCAACTGTCTACTCAGCTTGGTGTTGCCATCCATCCTTCCGGATTCTGCAGATCCTGTGGTCCAGATGCCATAATGTGGTCAGTTTGGATATAGACTAGACATCTCAAACCTAATGTGTTCAAAGCGAAATTACTGATTCGTCATTCCCTGTTTCCTCTACAGTCTTCCCCATCTCAGGAAGCAGCAGCACCATTCACCTCATTGCTTGGTTGAACAGGGGTCATCCTTGACTCCTTTCTCTCACAGTTTCTCAGTAAGTCCTATTGGCTCTGGCCTGGCACAGTGGCTCATGCCTGTAATCCCAACACTTTGGGAGGCCAGGGTGGGCAGATCGCTTGAGCCCAGGAGTTCAAGACCAGCCTGGGTAATGTGGTGAGACCCACACCTCTATAAATACAAAAATTAGCTGGGTGTGGTGGCGCACACCTGTAGTCCCAGCTGCTTCGGAGGCTGAGAAGTAGGAGGCTCCCTTGATCCAGGAGGATCCCTTGATCATGGCTGCAGTGAGCCATGATCGCACCACTGCACTCTAGCCTGGGGAACAAGGGAGTCCCTATCTAAAAAAAAAGTCCTGCTAGCTCTAACTTGATCACTCTTTACCCTGCCCCACCAACATCTCCAAGGGCCAAGCCACCCTCCTGTCTGGTCTGGACTACTCCTATAGCCTCTTAACTGCCACCCCCCACCCCACCCCCACCTCTACTTCTGCCCTCTGCTTTTGTCCTCCACACCTCAGCCAGGGGGATGATTCTAAAATATAGATCAGATCACACCACCCCTGCTCAAAACCTTCCAACTGCTTCCCATCCACATTTACAGGAAAATCCAAAGAACTCAACGTGACTTACGCAGCCCTACATGTTCTGGCCCCTGCCTCTCTGTCCAGCTTCATTTCCTACAACTTTCCCTCTCCTTCACCACATTCCAGAGGCACTGGCTTCTCTCCTGTTTCCAGGACACCCCACGCACAGTCCTGCCTCTGGGCATTTTGCTGTCTGGATGAGCCTTGCCCAGGCCTCAGTGAGGTTCTGTGCTCACTGCATTCAGCTCTCTGTTCTTCTTAGGGGCCCTCATGATAATCATGTACAAAACAGCACCACTTCACTCACTCTACTCAAACACTGCTTACATTGCTTCATGTTTCCATAGGGCTCATCACCACTTGACAGTACATTGTATTAAACAGTTTTTTTCCTTTTTTGAAATGGGGTCTCACTCTGTCACTCAGCTTGAAGTCCAGTGGCACAACCTCGGCTCACTGCAACCTCTGCCTCCCAGGCTCAAGAGATCCTCCTAACTCAGCCTCCCAAGTAGCTGAGACCACAAGTGTGTGCCACCACGCCTGGCTAATTTTTTATATTTTTGGTAGAGACGGAGTTTCATTATGTTGCCCAGCCTGGTCTTGAACTCCTGGGCTCAGGGGTTCCACCTGCCTTGACCTCCTAAAGTGATGGGATTATAGGTGTGAGCCACCATGCCCAGCCTAAACACTTTTGTCTTTCTCTCCTCTAAAATATAAACTCCCTAAAGGTGATGACATTGTCTTATTCACTATTCTCAAAATGTGGTACAGTGCCTGAAAAATAGCAGGTACTCAATAAATAATTGGTGAGTGAATGAATGAATAAAGTGAGACATGGTCCTATTTTGGCCTCTGATTCAGTGTTTCCAAACCCCTAAAAGATTTTAATCTTTGGGAATTAGGAATGATAAAATGTATAGGCAGTCGGGGGAGTTTCTAAAATCCTAAATTAGGTACAGGTTGCCTCATATGTGTTCATTTCTTTTAAAAAATGAAATTCTTTTGTCTGCTTTACAAAGAACTGTAGGCAGCTGGGCACAGTGGCTCATGCCTGTTATCTCAGCACTTTGGGAGGCCGAGGCAGGCAGATCACCTGAGCTCAGGAGTTCAAGACCAACTTGGCCAACATGATGAAACCATGTCTCTATCAAAAATACAAAAATTAGCCAGGCGTGGTAGCCTGCGCCTATAATCTCAACTTCTATGGAGGCTGAGGCAGGAGAATTACTTGAACCTGGGAGGTGGAGATTGCAGTGAGCCAAGATCGCCACACTGCACTCCAACCTCGGCAACAGAGTGAGACTCTGTCTCAAAAAAACAAACAACTGTAGGCTATAGTAAAGATGGCAGCAATGGAAAATGCCAGTGAACATTTTCAGATTGCATTAGAATGACATAACATCGGGATCTCCTAGCAAGATTAACTACTACATGGAATTATGTGTCAAAGTTGCCAATTTAAGGACTTATGTCGCCTTCAAAACGTGTTATTTCTGTAACATCATTCCTAGGATTTGTATAAAGTAAAATGTGCATATAGACTTATTAATATTTATTTGATTTTCCAGAAAACTCACTGTTAGAAGCAGTCATGCCAGGAACACACTCATGATGCGCAGCAGCTACAGGCCAGACTGGCTGAGAGGCTGAAGGCATTTCATCTGTGCCCTTCTGGGAGTGAGTCCCAGAAATGTCGGCCTTGGCCTCTGACCGTGTCAGCATGCTGTTCTCTTGCTCCCTGATGTCAGTGGATTCCTTTCTACCAAAAATGTCTTGATGTTTATTGTTAAGCTTGAATTCCCACACAATTTTAGCACTTCCCCCATTTTCTTGATGTCTCAAACGATTTTTCTTGGGACTCAGAGTTCAGAAAAACATGCATTTCCAGAGAAAAGCTGGGAAGGGACTCTCACAAGGAAACACTGTCTAAAAGCACTTCCGCCTTGGTTTCTGGCAAACAGGCACGTTGCAAGCTATAGTTTGGGACATGACATTGATTTGAAGGTGTGTCAGCTAGACACAGAAAATGAGGTTATGGAAACAGTGGTCCCAGCATGGCTCACTCTCTGCCACTCTGTGCGCTCTCTCCTTAGTCTTGTGGGGCTGGAGACACAGTAGCTTAGAAGTGGGGTGACCTGGTTGTGATCAAAAGGCTCCTCCCTCTGTTCACCATCCATGGAAAATGTGCCTCATCTTGCACCACACACCAGTGGAAAAGGGAATGGTAGGAAAACTAGGACAAACAGAATTGAATAGTTAGAGCAGAACCTCCAGTATGGGAGGAACAGTGCTTAAAAATTACAGAAATTGCAAATTATAAAATAAATAGATCTCACTATATGAAATGTAAAACTCTCATGCATCATTTTCTAAAGAACAATATCAAAAGGCAAACAATATTACTTCCTTGTTAGAAAACAATTTGGAAAAATGGGTCAATTTTTTCTTTTCGTATTTTTGATATAATTTGTTTCAGTAATGCCACTGATTGGAATTTATCCTAAGGATGTGATTCTAAATGCACAAAAGATTTATACATATGGATATTGATTCGGCTCTTCCCTCTCTCTACCCAGAGCAGCGAGGCATGAGGTCATCCTCAAAGCTGGGCACATGGGGCCACTGTCCCAGGATGCTGGGTGCTTGGCTCTGTAAGGGATGAGGAAAGGAACAGCTCTTCATTGCAGAGACAGTGGGGCCTGATAAGGCTGTTCTGGCCACTAGATGGTGGCTGTGTTTATCAAAGACTGCTGGATTCCTGTCAAATATCTGTGTTAGTCCATTTTCACACTGCTATAAAGAAATACCCGAGGCTGGGTCATTTATACAGGAAAGGGATTTCATTGACTCACAGTTTTGCATGGCTGGGGAGGCCTCACGAAATGTACAATCATAAGGTCCTGCTTTGGCAGAAGGTGAAGGAGAAGCAAGTACCTTCTTCACAAGGAAGCAGGAGAGAGACAGCACAGATTGGGAAGAGCCCCTTATAAAGCCATCAGATCTCATGAGAACTCACTCTTTATTGTGAGAACTTACTCACTAGCATGAGAACAGCATGGGGCAAACTGCCCCCATGATACAATCACTTCCTACCAGGTCCCTCCCTTGACACATGGGTATTATAATTGAGATATTGAGTTTGGAACTTGGGAAGCCATGCTTCTGCCCTCTTGATTCTGGTTAGAATGTGCATCAGGTGAGTCCTGTTTAGTCCTGGTTCCTCAATCGCAGAGGGGGTTGAACAGACTAGAGCTTATCCAGGCAACATGACCATCAGGAAACTGCATCAGTGAGGAACTTCTGAGGGAGCTGGAACTAGACAGTTTAAAGAGGTGGGGTGACAAGCAAGTATCTCCTAGGAGCCAGTGGCTAAGGGCAGAGGGAGCAGAGGGGTTCTGTGTGGCTCTGGAGTGCAGAGCGAGTTCTGGTAAACCAAAGTTACAGGAAGGCTGATGTTTGTCTAAGACAAAGAATCTTCTCTGGGTCAGAGCTGCCCGTGTGGACAGGAAGCCTGGGGAGGGAGTGAACAGCGCAACCCGAGAGGGGTTCAAGAGGAGGCTGAGGAATTCCTCTGCTCCCCCAGGGAAGGGTGGAGTAGGAACCACATCTCAGATGCCCACAGGAGCCAGGGGAGTGGTCCAGCTACAGGCACAAACATTAGAAATTAAAACCAGCAGCAGCATCAATAAACACTGTGCAGTCCAAGCAAAACCTGCTGCAGAGGTTTGATTCAGTGATGCCCAACTTCTGCCGTGAAGGGTATTGGTATCTTGGGGCTGACGTAAGAAAGAACCACAACTGGGGGCCTGACACCACAGAAACTCGCCGCCTCACAGTTCTGGAGTCTGGAGGGCCAAGATCAAAGTGTTGGCCGAGCCGTGCTCCTGCTGAAGCCACTGGGGGAGGCTCCATCTAGTTTCCAGGAGCCCCAGGCACTGGTGGCGTGTGGCAGCATCTTTCTGGTCTCTGCCTCCGTCTCTTCTGTGTGTCCAGATTTCCCTCTTCTTACAAGGACGCTTGTCCTACTGGGTTCAGGGTCCACCCTACTCCAGCATGAGCTCATCGTCATTTAATTAATTACATCTGCAATGACCTTTCCTGAATTAGGTCATACTCTGGGGTGACTTTCTCTTTTTGGGGAACACAATTCAGTTCCTAACAGGGAGTCTGAGGTCCACCCCACTGGAGACTTGTCGGCGTGGAGTAACACCTCGCTTTGGAGGGGATTTTGGCTTATGCATTGGTTTTTGCCTGTCTCATCTTCCTTGCTTGAATAAGCTTCCTCCTTCCCACCAAGCTGGCAAGGTCTGAGCACCATTTAGTGGCTGACCCACCTTCTCTCTGCAGAAGAGGAATAGAGCATCTGGATGCCATAAGTAAGAGCTGAGAGGGGCTTGGAGGATCTCTCTGAGGTCCCTCTCCAGCGGCAGGACCTCTTCTGCTTGGAACCCTCTGGCTCAGAAGCTGGCACTGAAGGCCTCTGGAGGCAGAGCCTGTGCACTGCTCCCGCACAGCCCTGGCTTTGCCCAGCTGTTGATTTGTGGGTACATTCTGCCCTCTGCTGGACAGAGTGAAATGTGCTCTCCTTTTGTTTTCTAGGACTCTTCTCTCCCTAAGTCACAAGTTCACAAACTCACGGAACAGAGAAGGGCCAGAAGGTCAGCAGGCCCAGCTCCATTGTTCAGAGGGGGATACTGAGGCCAGAGAGGGGGAAAGGCCTTGTTTAAGGTCACACAGAGAGGTAGAGGGTCTGGAGGCATGAGGTCCTGGAGGAGAAAGAGAAGGCACAGGACGAGGGCTGTGTACCCTACTCCTACTAGACACACCAGAAAGCTGGTGGGACATGTAACCGGGACAACCAGCTGAGCCCACTCACGTAGGAAAATCCCGTCAGGCTGTGTGAGTGATCCCAGCTTTGCCTAACTCCACACTCCTAAAATGTTACCTATAAACAGAAGCTTTGTCAATCAGATTATGTTTTCCCCTCTCCCACCTTCTCCTGTGTCCCAGATGCAGTTTTTGTGGCTCTTACCAATTTCATCATACAGGGCCCAGGGATAGTATAGTAGTTAGGGTAAGCGCATTGCTCTAACAAATAGACCCAAAATGTATAATAGCTCAAACACAAGGGAAGTTTACTTTTTGCTCATCAGTAGTTCAGAGAGCCTATCAGAAAAGGGAGGGGCAATGAGCTCCGTTCCACATCATGATTTAGGGACCCAGCCTCTGCCACTTCTAACATACGGGGTCCAAGGTGGCCTTGAGCACATACGCAGCCAGCAGAAAAGGAAGCATGGGGATTGGGACATGGGTTCTTCTAGGCCAGGCTGGGAAGTGGGCAACATCAAATACAATCATGTTCCATTGGCTAAAACTTAAAGGATCGAGAAAGGACAAGGAAAAACAAAGTCTACACCTGAGTTAGATGGTCTGCTGGCAGACATGGCACCACCTCACAGACCTCCTACTAGAGGGAGCTTCATGGACTGAAGGTCCCTTTCTGCAAATTCTGTGCAATTGAAGACTGAGCTTTTCCTGAATTGTGCCTCCCACACACTGCTCCCTCCCAATGGCTGAGTGCACGATTGTCTGGGAGTACAGGGGACTCTTGTGTTGCTAAGTTTGTCTTAAGAACTCCCCGGTGGCTTTGCTGAGTCTTCCTTAGACTATGCGACAGGCTAATGAGCTTCCACCCCACCGCTTTCCCGTCTTTCACTCAGGGTGAGACTTACCTTGCGGTCTGCTGGTCTCCCTGCCTTCTCTGGCTTCCTCCCCATTTCCCTTCACATAGGCATTTCCCATCATAAAATCATTGCCTCTTCATTTGTCTGGGCATCTGCATCTTAGAGGACCCCATCAACACAGGAGACTACTTCTTGGCATTGTGATGACCCTCTACTCTGGTTAGGGCCATCAAGTGCAGCTGGCAAAGGCAGACGAGACCTGTTTGGACAAAAAATACTCTGGGCAGACCCAGAACTCCCTACTCTCATCTTTCTTACTATAGAAGACCCTATAGGATAAAATCCACAGGAAAGTTTAAGAAAAATTATATGTATGGATCAAAAGGCAAAGGGAGAAATAAAAGGAAAGGTGCCACTAAGAGCCAGCAGATATGTTAGAAGGAAAGTGACCACATTAAGGAGTGGGTTCAACTGTTAGAAACTTCTGGAAAGGAGAAAGAGAACAGCAGAGGGAAGTACAGCTTTGGGGATCCAGTCTCACCTTTCCCCTCCCCTGCAGAAAGAGCGTGTGAGAGGGAAATGCCTCCTAAGGCCTCTAACATCCCAGAGCTGAGAAAAGACTGCCTTCAGGAGCAAGTGGGAGAGGCAGAAGACCTCCTTAGACCCCAGCAGCATATATTTCCCCAGTGGAAGAGCAGTGCTGTTCCAGGATCTGCCCAGGGCATTTTCTGAGTTGCAGCAAATGAGTCTGAAGAAGAAATCCTCTCTGAATGCAGGTTTTACAGAACCTGCCCAAGCAATTCTAAGCCAGAGCACTTGGGGTAGGAATTGTGGTAAGGTGTGGAAAGGTCATGTCACTAGGCTGAGCCCACCCCTAAGGAAGTAAGGAGGTTCTAGAAGCCTGGGGCTCAAAGAAGAAATGGGGAATTACGAGATTTTGGAATATGCTAGAAGGGAAAGACAGATACCTCCAATGACACTGACTCTGGGACTGCTACCATGGCAATGGCTGCAAGGTAAAAGAACATGGGACAGTCTCAGAGGCAGCTCTGGGGAACAGAGACAGTGCATGGGGCACATCATCCTGTTGCAGAAGGGCAACACCAAAGTTAGCTCCTGATGGAAGAGTCCAGCCAGTGGAGCTGACTGTCACAAGCCTGGCCTGACAGGTGTCTGGGGAGGCCAAAACGAAGATCATTTCCAGTGGTCCTTCCTCATTTGGGTACCGCTGAGTCTCTGATAAATGGCTTGCTTATCAGATTTGGTTTCTAAATTTGGCGGACATGGAGACAGAATTGTGATAATCTTTGATGCCCTATTAATTCTGGACTCTTTAAATAGATGGCATATGAGAGCCGAGCTCACCTTCTCCACCCTGAGAATGTCACACCTCTCCAGCATAATGCCAAAGGAACCCCCGCTCTGTCTAAATACTGAGACATCCTCTGGCTGAGCCTGAGCAGAATATGAAATTGAGGCAGGGAAAACGTTTGGACCTGAAATTTTCTTTTTATCCTGAAATGGCAGGTGAATTTAGTCTTTGAACTTTCATTTCCTACTGGGAATTTCACAATAAAACATTGTTTCTATTACACTGCAGGGCATCTTATTGTTGGCATTTTCTTATTGGGGTATCTTAATTTGTCACTTAATTTCCCTGTGGAATACATGATGAACTCTATCAGGCTATGTTGTTCCTGGACTAAACCGAGGGTCAGCTGCTTATTCCCGTGGCCCAATAACAAGATGCAGATGAACTGAGAAGGAAGGAAGTTTATTTTTGTAATCAGGTATAGGAAGAAGACCTGGCAAATATCACCAGACCAACTTAAAATTACAAAGTTTTCCAGAGCTTATATACCTTCTAAGCTGCATGTCTACATGTAAGTGTGCATTCATCCAAAGACATATATGATTAACTTCTTCTAATCTATAACTAAGGTCTGAGTCCTGAAGAACTTCTGGAGCCTCAGTACATTTATTGAATCTAGATGACTCCATGTCCTGGGGTGATTACGCTTATCTTGTCTCCTGCTAAATCACAAACGTTAGACTTCCAATAAAACTTGTTTGTGGAGGCCTGGGGAGTTTCTTCAGACCCCCAATAAAAACTTTATTTATATTTTTGAGATGGAGTCTCGCTCTGTCACTCAGGCTGGAGTGCAGTGGCTTAGTCCCAGCTCACTGCAACCTCTGCCTCCCGGGTTCAAGTGATTCTCCTGCTGCAGCTCCCGAGCAGCTGGGACTATAGGCGCCGACCACCACACTTGGCTCATTTTTGTATTTTAGTAGAGACGGGGTTTCACATGTTGGCCAGGCTGGTCTTGAACTCCTGACCTCAAGTGATCTGCCTGCCTCAGCCTCACAAAGTGCTGAGATTATAGGTGTGAGCCACCATGCCTGGCTGACCTTCATAATATTTAATGAGCCCTTATGCTATCACAAGTTTTAGAAAACAGTGGATTAGCAAAATGAGGAGCTGAGGCCAGATGGTTCACAGCTTGCCCAAGATCTGATTTAGGTTTATAATATGTAAACTTAGAAAATTCTGACTCATTTATACATCCAGAACCATTACTAGGTTCTGATCATTTTGTTAATTTTTAAAGCGGTAGAATCACTGGGAGGAAAACAGAATGTGACGCTTGATATTTAAGTGATTCTCTTTCTTCCATAATATCTCAGATTGTTCCATTCCTGGTAGACTGTTCTGGGTTTGTGTCTAGGCACTGGTAGTAACTGGATCACTGAATTCTGTCACTTTTAAAGGAGATACTTTATTTGTCTAGACTATCAGATCATAAATTGGTCCTCTTTTAAATTTATGTTCACATTAGGTGATCAGTATTTATAATCACAGTGTCTTTGAGGTTTAATCTGTGGGGTTGGTGATATTTTTATACTAAGTAAATTTACAGTTGAGCCCAGCACAGACCGTCAGTGGTTTAGTTTCTATTCTGGCACATTCCACCCAAGTTCACAAAGGGATATTTTTGTCTCAGATATATTACATGGATGGGAACAGGACTCTTACTTATAACGGAATTCCAAAATGACATTCTTGAGAAGTTATTTCTCTTGGGGGATGAGGACCCCCTTCTCAAAAGTTGAGAAGGCATGTAAATAGGGCCTTACGTATAATAATTAAGAAATGACATAGTGCATCATGATTCTGATCATTTGGCAGAAAGATGCCATTCTGATGTAAATATTTTGGTGGCCACCAGACTTTGAATGTTGCTTAAGGAAGCTGCTGACCTAGTGGTCTGCAAAATGTAATGGAATTAAGTATTCTGGTGGTTTGGAATACTGAGACGGGTTTTTTGTTACTGTTAATTGATGTAGTGACAAACCCCAGGGAGAGAAAGGCAACAGGTAGGGCTGCATGCACTGATTCTGGGACCTGTAGGGAAGAGTGGAGTGGCCTTTGGTCAACTGAACTCAGACTGTTTTATTTGGAACTCTAGGTTTTTCTTGTAGGTGTCCCTTGTGCATTAAGAGAATGATCTCTGTGAAGTCTAGTGTAACAGGGTAGGGAGGGGCAAAGGATTGGGGTGGGTGAGAAGTTCCTATGTGGTCTGTTTTGAGCATTCCCACTGTGCTTCCCATTGTTGCTGGTCTCTGGTAGCTTGCCTTGTGTTTTGATGTGATCACACGATCTTCTAACCTCATAAAGGGGCAGTTTATTCAGGTGCATATCACGGGCACTGTTTTCATTGATTTTTGATGCTTTTGTAGTTCTCTTTTTCCTCTCAACGGTACTGTGTTCCACAAACCTTTCATTGCAGTGCTGGAAATTTGAATTCTTTTCTTAAATGATGCTTCTGTAGAGAAAAATGAAAAGCGTTTTGGGGTTAGTAGAAGTTTGATTGGTTCCTAGACATGTCCTAGTTTTAAAAGGTGACAGTAACTCACATGATTGCATGATCAGATGAGACGGAAACTTCATAACTGAAGAGGAACATTTAGCATCTATCTTGACCCTCCAGGTAGATTATTTTGCTTCTGCCAATTCTTCATTGACGATTGTGGTTTCGGGGGGCAATTTTTATATCCATCATTTGATTTCTGGACCATTGTCAGTTAATCAGTGGAGGTTAGGGCAGGGATTATGTGTTTTGATGAGGAAGGTTTAGTAGTAACAAGCTTGGGGATTTTGAGGGAAAGCATCAATTTCATATACAGGTCTTGGTGACATGTGATGGATATGGATTATCTGTTATGCAGACATTAAAGAGTGTGGTCAGGATTGTTTTGGAAGCAGAAAAACATACCAAACAGTTTCTCATCTTTTACCATCCATAGCCCCTGAGGAGCATCTACTGCCATCCGAAAAACATGCAAATAGTACTGCACTGCCCTCCAGGGGTCTTAGGCTCAACTGAAGGTTTAGCAACATTCAAATTTATAAACTGCATCAGATTCACTTAGGATATAAGATGGGAAACACTGCTTACTAGTGAGCCAGAACCAGCTGCTCTTCTCTGGAAGTCTCTGCAGCAGCATTAGGAATTAGGAATGTAATTGAAGGCTGTCTGTGTGGCATAGTTCAGGTGCAAGGAGACAGATCCACATGGGGCAAGTTTGGAAGCTGCCCTGGCTCAAGAGCCCCTTGTCCCACAGGAACAAGTATCTCTTAGAACAGCTTCGTAGACATGGCCTCCAGGGTCCCTATAAAAGACATGCCTGTTCCGAGAGTCACACTGTACTTAGGGAAGCCCAGGGCTATGGCTTCCTATCAGGCATGTATAGTTCTCCCAGTCCAGATGCAGTTTGCCAATTGGGGGTCATTTCTACCATATGTAATGTTGCCTAGCCGTTGACATATGAATTTTTATTAGGTTGCCAGGGGAACAGAGCTAGAAAGTGAACAAAAGGTCAAATGCTCATGCAGAAGGGAAAGAGGCTTTGTTAATCCTTTACCAAACACTATGCTAAGCAATTGCACAATGGATATTGCACCTAATTCCTATAGAATATAGCCAGAGGAATTTCCTAGTAAAATATAACCCACCCTAACCCGTTTTTCCTCTCTTGAATAGTGTTCTTGGTGCTTAGTTGCTTGTGATTAATATGCAGTTTGCAAATTTTGGTAAGGTGTGTGTAAGAGTTGGCTTAATAGTCAGAATGATCCCAGCCAGAATATCATGTATTATTTGGTGTCACTAGTAATAGGCAAGTATAGCATGTCATACTGTAGGGACACTATCGAACGGACATGCCTGAGTATTCCATCAGTCATACTTTGATGGGAGCCTTTGTCCACCTGGCAAACACCAAATACAAGGTTCTTGGTAACCGTGCCTCTTATTCCTCTGTCATGTGGTGCTACTCCTGCCTGCTTCTGTTGCTCCCAGCAGATCAATGAGAGAAGATGGCTGGTGATTCATTCAATAGTTATCAAACAATTATTTATGGAGTCCTTACTGTATGTCAGTCACAAAGGGTACTTCAGTGAACCAGCACAGTCCCTGCCCTCACGGAGCCTTACAGAGACTAGCAGTTAATCAGTTATAACACAACATGTTGGATGTGACAGTAAGGACAAGCACAAGGTTCTCTGAGAATTCGCAGGTAGGGTACCAAGCCAGTCATAGAGCCTCAGAGAAGCTTTCTGTCTAAGCTACTCTTCCTATCGAGTAAACTTTCAGCTTTGGCATACTATATTTATAAGCAGTTTAAACAGTTGCTGAAATTTCTTGCCTTTTCCCAAACATGGTGGCTTCGGTCACTAACAATGTTTAAATTACCTGTTTTATTCAGGTATGCAAAAATACTATACCATAAATAGAACATCCGAATATCCTAGTCTTTAGAAAATATGCATCAGGTTTTCTTTTTTTTTAAAGATGGAGTCTTGCTCTGTTGCCAGGCTGGAGTGCAGTGGTGCTATCTTGGCTCACTGCAACCTCTGCCTCCTGGGTTCAAGTGATTCCCCTGCCTCAGCCTCCTGAGTAGCTGGGACTACAGGTGTGTACCACCACACCTGGCAATTTTTTATGTTTTAGTAAAGACGGGGTTTACCATGTTGGTCAGGCTGGTCTCGAACTCCTGACCTGATGATCTACCCACCTTGGCCTCTAAAAGTGCTGAGATTACAGGCAGGAGCCACTGCACCCAGCCAAGTGGTTTTCTTTGGGTTTCTTATTGAAAAAATAATATGGTTTTCTGGCCAGGCGTGGTGGCTCACGCCTGTAATCCTAGCACTTTGGGAGGCTGAGGCAGGTGGATCACGAGGTCAGGAATTCAAGACCAGCCTGACCAACATGGTGAAACCCCATCTCTACTAAAAATACAAAAATTAGCCAGGCATAGTGGTGCACACCTGTAATCCTAGCTACTCAGGAGGCTTAGGCAGGAGAATTGCTTGAACCTGGAAGGTGGCGGTTGCAATGAGCTGAGATCACACCACTGCATTCCAGCTTGGGCAACAGAGCGAGACTCCATCTCAAAAAAGAAAATAAATACATAAATAATAAGATGGTTTTCTTATTTTTAAAAATAATATAGTATATAAATTATTATTTTTTAATTAAAAATGACAACAACAAATAACTTCCCATTATGTTGATCCAGTGTACTGTGACAGATGGGGAGGAGCCCCACTGCATCTGGAGTGGGTCTTGTCTGGCCGTGTGAAACTAGTTAATAGCTCAGAAATCAGGATACATGCCAGGCATGGTGGGTCACATCTGTAATCCCAGCACTTTGGGAGGCTGAGGTGGGTGGATCACTTAAGGTCAGGAGTTCGAGACCAGCCTGACCAACATGGTGAAACTCCATCACTACTAAAAATATACAAAATTAGCTGGGAATGGTGGCACACACTTGTAATCCCAGCTACTTGGGAGGCTGAGGCAGAACTGCTTGAACCTGGGAGGCGGAGGTTGAAATGAGCTGAGATTGTGCCATTGCACTCCAGCTTGGGCAACAAGAGCAAAACTCCATCTCAGAAAAAAAAAAAAAAAAAAGAAAGAAATCAGGATACATATAGGACAGGACTATTAAATCAAGAGATCTGAGAATTAGAAGGGACATGAGAGATAGTCTAGTCCAACTCCATGTGACAGATGAATGATATTTTTAGTTCTCACACAGCTGGTTAGGATAAGAAACCAGGTCCTGCCAGGCCAGTGCTGATAATAGACAGACATGTTTGGGCAGGCAGAAAAGACCATTCTTAGATAACATTTGTTTCCATGGGTATCCATCATACCAGAGCCACAGGAGAGGAAAATGCTGTTTTGGCTTCATATGATAAAGTATGCATTGTGTGATTATGGTCTGCATTCCTGTAATGCTTAGACAGGGAGGGAGAAATCACATGTCGAGCATGGGGGAGTTAATTTCTTTGTCTTGTAATGCCCGCACATATCTGAAACAACATAAACCATGATGGAACACACACACACACACACATACACATGGCAAATTAAAATATTCATTGTCCACTTCCTTAATATATGTCCTGTATTTTATTGCAATTTAATCATTTTACTTGTAAAAAGTTTCAAAAGTAAAAAGAAATACATTATTAACTTGAAATTACTTTTTCTAACCTCTCTGATGTTTTTTCTTTCTTCTTTTTTTTTTTTTTTTTTTGTTGTTGGTGTTTTTATAGAGCTCTTCGTTATCAATGCAGATCTTTCTTTCTTTTTTAAGACAGAGTTCCACTCTGGCACCCAGGCTGGAGTGCAGTGGTGCAATCTTGGCTTACTGCAACCTCTACCTCCTGGGTTTAAACAATTCTCATGCCTCAGCCTCCCAAGTAGTTGGGATTACAGACACATGCCATCATGCCTGGCTAATTTTTGTATTCTTAGTAGAGACGGGGTTTCACCATTTTGGTCAGGCTGGTCTTGAACTCCTAATCTCAGGTGATACGCCCACCTCAGCCTTCCAAAGTGCTGGGATTACAGGTGTGAGCCACCACATCCAGCCTCTAACTGATTTTTGAAAGATAAATTGGATGTGATTCAGGGAATGTAACAAGAGCAATCTTACTTGAAACAGAAAACCACATATTTAAGTCAGCAGCCCACATGATAGTATGGTATTGAGTAAAAATGTATTCTTAGGTATTTCTTGACTCAGTGGACTTTAATCAGTCTACTGCAAAAGCTAGTTTTATCTAAAGGTCTGCAATTATATATAAGAATTATTAGTAAAACAGATTAGCCACTTAACAATCTAAAAATACCTAGATGCAGTATTCCCAGTTGTTAATGAAATATTTATCAAGTTTGGGATTAAAATTAACTTAGGGCCATCAAAAATGCAAATTATCTTTAATTTGGTTAAATCAACCTGGGAGTAAACAGGTGATAATCTCAAGGTAAATTTTTGTTTTGATTTATATAAAGTCAGATTGAAACACCCTAGTTACAAGTTTAGAATAGGTGTGGCCTCAGCTAGGTTTAAGAAAAAGTCCTTTGTTCCTCTGTTGCTCATTTTGTCCTCAGAAACGAATACAATTGAATTATTTTCTGTACCTTCCCAAATTTGAAGCTGACCTGAATTTGGTACCTGCAAATTTAAAATGGCTAAGGTCAAAATAGTTAAAACATCCCTTTAGAATTAATGTGTTAGCTGGGTGTAGTGGTGCACACCTGTAGTCCCAGCTACTCGAGAGGCTGAGGTAGGAGGATTGCTTGAGCCCAGAAGTTCGAAGCTGCAGTAAGCTATGATCATGTCACCACACTCCAGCCTGGGCAACAGAATGAGACCCTTTCTCAAAAAAAAAATTTTTTTAATTGAGTAAATGCAATAGGGAATTGAGGATCTTCTCATATTAATGAGTTAACAACCCTTCATAATTTAAGTTTAGTTAACTGTTTTTCTCAGGGCAATTATTTTATATAAAATTCTAATGGAGAATTTTATGGACAAGATTTTGGTTAAGGAAAAAATTAATCCCACAAAATAAAGAGAACTATTAAATAGAGCTCTAAACAGAAGAAACATCCATCAAACCATTTTTCCCACTTCTTTGTCCCATGGTGTCAGGACCAACCATTTATTTATATGAGACAGTTTCTGGCAGACTATTCCAAGCCAGGACATTTTAGAGTCTGTGCAAGAAGACTGACCACTCTTTGATGAATGGGTAATTCGTGGTGTAATGTATGAAAAAAGTAAGGCAGACAACACAGACATCACAGGAAGCACGGCCATGCTAGGCTCTGAGCTCTGCAGTTACACACTGTCCAACAACTCTTGGAAGAAAAATAGAAACTGACTTTATCTTAGCCTGTCAAGTTTGCAAATGGATTAGTTCATTACAAAGGTACTTGTGAAAACATATTTATTAAAAAGAGAAGCCAGCGCTGGAAATCATCTTGACCATTAAAAAAAATGCAACTGATACCTTGTTTAAGAAGCAAGAAAATTTCTGCTTTTTGGAGTTGAATTGGTTTTTATGTTAAAGTGGTAATGTACCAGGTCTGTTTATATAGGTCAGTGTTGCCCAGGTTGTGTTGTTTTGCTGTTTTTACTTTTTTATATATAAAGAATGAAAACGATGAGAGAATAAATTAGTGGATATCATCTAAATCTGATTTCTCATTTCGGTTGTTTTGGCATTCCACTTTTTATATAAATCTTTAAGACGTGCATATTTTTGTTTTAAAAATTATTTCTGCTTAAACAACAGTTTCAAATATTTCTCTTTTGAAGACAGAAAGTTGGTTTAGTTTCAGCAATGTATTGATGTAATTTAACATTTTTTTAAATGTAGAGGCTGGGTTTATTTAAGATTAGCTGGGCTCACTGCCTGCTCTTAAGAAAAACATGTATAGCCTAGAATTTTTTAAAAGATTCCCATAATAATATAGAACTGCTAACACTAAATATGCTTTCCATCTGTTTAAAGACTCATTAACTTCATTTAGTAATAGAAAAAAAGCTACTAGGTAGAACAGGGGTTAGGCTAAATCCTACTTGCTGCCTTTTTTGTTTTGTTTTGTTTTTGGTAAACGAAGTTATATTGGAAGACAGGCACATCCATTCCTTTTTGTCATTGTTTATGCCATCAGTGACAAAGTTGAGTGGTTGCTACAGGCACCTTTATCCAAAAAGCCTACCATATTTACCATCTGGCCCTTCACAGAGAGATTGCCCATCTGTGATGTTAGGCCGGACAAGAGATCTGTTATTACTTATGAAGGGATGATGGAGGTAGAGTAAGTCCCTACTTTGGACCAATCTGTGAGCATCACTAGGATTTAAACATGTCTGGTATGTATGAAGGTCAGTGGAGTGGGCACCACTGATCTGTATGAAGTTTTTTTTAGGGAAGTCACTGGAAGGATCTGGCCAGGAGAAAGATGGTCACTTGGCTTAGCTCCAGGGAAGTATGCCTGAGCCTTCCGTTTGAGAGCTACACGCAGAAACTGAGCGTGACCTACAATCTTGGTGAGATGCTGGGAGTTCAAACTGCGCTGCTATCTTTTTTTTTTTTTTTTTTTTTTAATACTGCCGCACTGCTTTAAACACCTGATGCCAGGTGGGAGGGCAGGGGTATTGCCCTGCACTTCCTCAACACTGCATGTCCTCAGGGTGTTCTCAGTACAGGTATGGCCCAGGCAGTGGCAAGAGAGGTTGAGTCTCTGCTGGATGGGCTCTAAGGGTGAACACTAGAGGCAGCTAGGATTTCAGTTTTCCTGACACTTGCAATTCAGCAGCAAACCTCACAGAGGGAATCCAGAGAACCCGTCTTGGTCAGGGCACATTTGGCTTCAAAGAGCAGACACTCAAGCAAGCTTAAAGCAATGATTCATAAAGTGTGGTCCTGGAACCAGCAGCATCAGCATCATCTAGGGAGATTCTGATGCAAACTAAAGTTTGAGAATAGCTGGGTATGGTGGCTCATGCCTATAATCCCAGCCTCCTCTGGGAGGCTGAGGTGGGTGGATCATGGGGTCAGGAGTTTGAGAACAGCCTGGCCAACATAGGGAAACCCTATCTCTACTAAAAATACAAAAATTAGCCAGCTGTGGTGGCACATGCCTGTAGTCCCAGCTACTCAGGAGGCTGAGGCAGAAGAATCACTTGAACCCAGGAAGCAGAGGTTGCAGTGAGACGAGACCACACCACTGCACTCCAGCAAGAGTGACAGAGTGAGACCCTGTCTCAAAAAAAAAAAAAAAAAAAAGTTTGAGAATAGGTCGGGCACAGTGGCTCACGCCTGAATCTCAGCACTTTGGGAGACCGAGGCAGGGCGATCGCATGAGTTCACCAGTTCTAGACCAGCCTGGGCAACAGGGTGAAACCCCGCCTCAACAAAAAATACAAAAATTAGCTGGGTGTGGTGGCACAGGCCCATAGTTGCAGCTACTCTGGAGGCTGAGGTGGGAGGCTCACTTGAGTCCAAGAAGTTGAGACTGCAGTGAGACATGATTGTGCCACTGCACTCTAGCTTGGACAACAGAATGAGACGCTGTCTCAAAAAATTAAAAAAAAAAAAAGTTTTGAGAATAGTTTTTATTTTATTTTTTTGAGACAGGGTCTCCCTCTGTTGCCCAGGCTGGAGTGCAGTGGTGCAATCTTGGCTTACTGCAACCTCTGCCTCCTGGGTTCAAGTAATTCTCCTACCTCAGCCTCCCGAGTAGCTGCAAGTGCCTGCCACCATGCCAGGCTGATTTTTGTATTTTTAGTAGAGACAGGGTTTCGCCAAGTTGGCCAGCTGGTTTCGAACTCCTGGTCTTGAGTGATCCACCCACCTTGGCCTCCCAAAGTGCTGGGATTACAGGCGTGAGCCACCTCGCCCAACCGGGAATAGTTTTAAGAGGATTTGTTTCTAATTAAAATGAGTGACTTTATGACATTCTGGGAGAGGAAATCAGCAGATCACCTGGAATCAGAAAGCAGGGGTGAGGCTGCTCCTGGTCAGTCGTGTGCCCATGTTTACTGTCCACTTCTCTTTGTACCAGTGTGGGGTCCCCAGCCACTCTCAGAAGACCACCTTTCTCCCGCCCATTCCTCAGCTAAAAAGGGCTGCCCAGCCCTGACCTAACCACTGTCCTGTCCTTCAGTCCAAATCTTCCAAAGGAAAACACCTCAGTTTCTGCCCAGCAAAAGATGGGTTCCCTCAGATCACATGGCACCCCTTGGGTCAGGAAGCAGGGGGATCTGACTGGGGATGGGTGGTGGTCATGAGGACAGGTCCCCTGAGAAAGGGGCCCTGGAGAGGGGCAGGAAAGTTGACCTACAAGTCTCCTAAATAAAGAAAATCATGGCTGGCAGGAAATTTGATAGGAACACACGTGGTACACTTCCAGGAGCTCCTAGAATTAAGTGGGGAAAAGCTGCAGATGGCTATACGCTTTTCCATTAGAAAGGGAGTAAAGTGTGTTTAGTTATTTGAAAACAGGTGCTTAAACAGAAACTTGTACACAAAAGTTCATAGCAGCTCTGTTCACAATAGCCTAAAGGTGGAAATACCCAAATGTCCATCAACTAATGAATGGATAAAAACGTCACACACAGGCGCGTACACACAGAGGTGGAATATTATTCATTCATCCATTAAAAGGAAGTTCTGATAAAAATATAAAAAAAAAGGAAGTTCTGATGCCTGCTACAACATGGAGGAACCTTGAAAACATTGCTTCGAGTGAGAGAAACCAGTCACAAAGGACCACATATTGTTTGATTCCATTTATATGAAATATCCTGGCTGGGCACGGTGGCTCACGTCTGTAATCCTAGCACTTTGGGAGGCTGTGGGCGGATCACAAGGTTAAGAGTTCGAGATCTGCCTGGCGAGCATAGTGAAACCCTGTCTCGCTACTAAAAATACAAAAAATTAGCCAGGCGTGGTAGTGGGCGCCTGTAATCCCAGCTACTCCGGAGGCTGAGAGGCAGGAGAATCCCTTGAACCCGGGAGGCGGAGATTGCAGGGAGCCAAGATCGCACCGTTGCATTCCAACCCCGGGTGACAATGCGAGACTCCATCTCAAAAACAAAAGAGAAAGGAAAATATTCTGAATAGGCAAATCTGTGAAGACAAAAAGCCCAGTGGCGGTTGCTGGGGGCTGAGGGAAGGAAGGAGTGGGGAATGACTGCTCTAGGGTGCCGGTGCCTTCGAGGTGATGAAAAAGTTTTGAAACGTGGTTGCACACCATCATGAAAATACTTAATGCCACTAAGTTGTATTTTCAAATGATATTATGTATTTTACAATTTTAAAATAATCTAATTATTGTTTCTGGGACACCCGTAGGTCCCCTTGGCAGGAGGGGTGTAGGGGGAATGGTTGTGGCTGCGCGCGGCGCGGGCGGAGGGCGGCAGGGCGTCGGGGCTGCCGGGGCCTGCAACCAGCCTGGCAGCGGGCGGCGGCGGCGGGATGCGGGCCCAGGGCCCGCGGCCCCCCCACGTCCCCTCGCCGGTAGGGCGGCGGGAGGCGCCAAGGCGACCGGGCGCCATTTGCAGCCTGGGGCGCAGCAGCGGCAGCGGCGGATTCGAGGACCTGGGAGCGGCCAAGGAGGAGGCGCGGGCGGCGGCGGTGGGCGTTGACAGGCACCAGCTCCCGGCCGCCGCTCCCCGCCCGCCGGGCCTGCCCCTCCTGCGCGCCCCCCGGGCCTGCCCCTCCTGCGCGCCCCCCGGGAGGGGCTGCGGAACAATGGCCGCGCCGCCCGGCCTGGCCCGGGGAAAGGCTGGAAGGCGCGCGGAGCCTCCTGGCGGCGGCTGCGGGAAGGCGGCGTGAAGGCGGTGGGGATGGCGCCGGGCGTATCTGGAGCGGTCCGGCGCCGCGGACTCCGGGGAAGCTTGGGCTGCGCAGCGCGGGCCAGCGAATTTTCAGAACCCCCCTCAATTGGGCTTTGTCTGTCTCATCTCGGCTGGATTCAGGTTCTGCATCCTAGACAGGACTGTCACAGAAGGGCTGCTGCGGTCTTCTCAACGCAGCACATCAAGTGGCCCACGATTTCAGCTTGTCAATTTGTCTCATCACTGATGATGCTCACTTTCATCTTTAAGATGCTGTCTGCTAGGCTTCACCGCTGTAAAGTCACACTCACTTGGCAGTTATAATAAATAAAAGTATTTTGTACAGTGGTACTTTGAAATTATATGAATCACCCGTTTCTCATCAAATCTTTTAAATTTTATTTTTATTTTTGAGACAAAGTCTCGCTCTGTCGCCCAGGCTGGAGTACTGTGGTGCTATCACGGTTCACTGAAGCCTCGACCTCACGGATTCAACCAGTCCTCCCACTTCCGTCCCCCAATAGTTAGCACTGCAGGCTGGTGCCCCTAGCTTTGGCCTCCCAAAGTGCTGGGATTACTGGTGTGAACCACCGTACCTGGCCCATTTGTTTTTTTTATACCACATGAACCCATGGCTTTCTTTCTTTCTTTCTTTTTTTTTTTTT